>VDFB02058332.1:0-44316 GCA_007258455.2 Sequoia sempervirens
CTGAATAATGCCTTTAATGTAACAGGTTGAGGATTTCAAAAGGGAGATATCGATATTTATATGGCATACACAAATGCACAATCAACCGCCCAATTTACACATGGGACGAAGCAAAGTTACAATGGGAAAGGGGCAGTGGTTAGTGAAAGAAATCAGTAATATATATTATGTTGGGAAATATAATTTCTCCCTTAAATGAGATGTAAAAATATTAATTAAAATAGAAGTTTCTAGAGGTTCCAGCTGGACTAGAGATTAGGAATAAAGTAAAATTTGGTAAAGTTCTAGAAGTTATTTTTATGTCGGTTAGGGTTGGATAAATTCTAGAAGTTTAGGGTTAGGTAAATTCTAGAAACTTATTTTATGTCGGCCAAGGTAAAATAATAAAAATAGTATGTCGGCCTATATTCTAGATTATTCTAAATGTATTTAAAGTCCTCTATATAAGAGGCAGATGTAAACCATTTTTGGGCAAGCAATTCAATACAAGTATTTGGAGTAGCAACTCGTGTTTTATTTGTGTGTATGATTATTCATGAATTGCTGAATTTATATTTTCCTATTAGTGTTGATCTGTGTCCATCCACCCCTATCAAAGTGGTATCAGAGCCTATGGTAGAAGACCCTGTAGAGCAGACGGTTGTGAGAGAGTTTGCTGTTAAATAATTTTTGAAGAATTGTTGGAGTTGTAAGCCTGTTGCAGATTATTTTTTGTCTGAGATTGTTGGAGTTGCTGTCAAGTAAAGAAAGAATTGCAGTTTTTCAAAAAGAAGAAGATTCGATGAAATCCAGAATTGCTGCTTCATAAGTGAAGGGATGCATAAAGAGTCTGCAAAAATCAAAAGGCAAATCGCAGATGTGAAAAGAGAAAAAAAAAAGGTAGATTGCTGTTTTTTTATTAATGCTGTTATGATTTTATGATTTTCTGGCTAAATAAAAAATGGTTGTGTCTGAGTAATTGCTGGTGGTGTTGTTTGGACGGAAGACAAATATTTTTCTGAGATAAATAAAATTGGTTGTCTCTGATAAGATTTGTGCTTGAAACGTTATCATTCT
This sequence comes from Sequoia sempervirens, assembly GCA_007258455.2. Taxonomy (NCBI): domain Eukaryota; kingdom Viridiplantae; phylum Streptophyta; class Pinopsida; order Cupressales; family Cupressaceae; genus Sequoia; species Sequoia sempervirens. The sequence goes on from VDFB02058332.1 coordinate 1,057, forward strand.
GTGAAATATAAATTGGCCATACAGCTGCAGGAAGGAAGAAGCAAGAATATTTTGGTGGAGTGTTAGCATTGAGGTTATCAGGAAGAAATTAGAATCAAAATAAAAGTAAGGTAAGATTAAATTTGTTTGATTCAATGGGAAAAGTTGATAGAGTAAAGAAAGAGAAAACAAAAGATTTAGAAGAAGAATTAATAAAGGTGAAGAAAGAAAATACAAGTTTAAAATGTGAAAATGATTTTTTAGAAAAAGAATTGGAAAAATTAAGGAAAGAGATGGGAGCAAAAAAATGTAATCTTTTAAATGAAATTAGTGATTATACAGAGGCAATTGAAGAGCTAGAGGATAGGTTAAAGTTTGTGGAACAAATAAATAATTTGCAGGTGAAGGAATTGTGCAAACTTAGAGAGAAGAATAAAGAGCTTGAAGAAAAACTAAAACTATCTGATGAGATTAATATAAGGAATGAGGAATTGAAACAAAGAATAAAGTCGGTTGATGATTTAGAAGAAAAGGTGAAGAAATTAGAAGCAGAGAATAGTTTATACAAAAATGAAATATCAAGATTGAATGAAGAGAATGAATGTTTGAAGGAAAAGAAATCCATATTTGATGTTTCTTGTAGTACAGAGGATTTGAATTCGTGCATTGATAAATGTGTTTTTGCTGAAGAAATTTGTGATAAAAACTATCAAAATGCTAATGTTGTTAGATGTAATGACAATGTAAAAAATGTTGGTTTAAAGATCATGGAAAGAATGGGATACAAAGGTAAAGGTTTAGGAAGGCATGATCAAGGGATGAGAGAGCCAATTAAGCCAATAATGAGGCCAAAGCATGAAGGTCTTGGATATGTGACAGGTAAAGGAAATAATACAAGTATAACTAAATTTGTTAAAGAAATGGAATGTGTGCAATGTTGTCATTGTAACAGGAAAGGACATACGAAGGATAGATGTTGGGATTTACATCCTTGCAATACTTGTGGTTTGAAGAGTCATTCTGAAAAGACATGTTGGAATAGGCAGTGCAAGAAAGATTCTATGGTAGATTGTATGAAAATGGATTATGGATGGGTTTACGAATCAAGTTGGCAGAAAATTACAGGTATGATCAAGAACTTGTTTAAGTATAAAAGTTCGCAAGTGAAAGTTGATGGCATTCAAGCAAGGTTTTCAAAAGGCATAACTAATAATAAGTTTGAAGATGATAGCAATCATGGAAAGACAAGAAATCAAAGAAGGTGGAAAGTTATAGATAGCGAGTTTGCAGAGAAGAAGACTTCCAGTTTGAAGTTCTAAAAATTTGAAGTTTGAATGACTGCCGCAGCAATGGGATGAGAAGAGTTGAGCAAAGAGATCTGTAGATCGTAGAGATGAAGACTTGGACAAAGACAAAGGCATTGTCAAGTTTGAAGATATCAAGCAAAGAAAAGGATTTGAAAAGTCGACAGTCAAAAGCAATGAAATTTATGCAACAACATTTGAGGTCGAAATTAGGGGGGAGTGTTGGGAAATATAATTTCTCCCTCAAATGAGATGTAAAAATATTAATTAAATTAGAAGTTTCTAGAGGTTCCAGCTAGACTAGAGATTAGGAATAAAGTAAAATTTGGTAAAGTTCTAGAAGTTATTTTTATGTTGGTTAGGGTTGGATAAATTCTAGAAGTTTAGGGTTAGGTAAATTCTAGAAACTTATTTTATGTCGGCCAAGGTAAAATAATAAAAATAGTATGTTGGCCTATATTCTAGATTATTCTAAATGTATTTAAAGTCCTCTATATAAGAGGCAGATGTAAACCATTTTTGGGCAAGCAATTCAATACAAGTATTTGGAGTAGCAACTCGTGTTTTATTTGTGTGTATGATTATTCATGAATTGCTGAATTTATATTTGCCTATTAGTGTTGATCTGTGTCCATCCACCCCTATCATATTAATGGTCACCTACATTGAAGAATAAACAAACGAATTCTCCCAGCGAAGTTCCAAATAAAGTAAAAAGCAGGATGCTATTGAGGTGGGCAATTGTTGCTTACATATTCATGATGGTATCACGTTTCCAAATACTTGGGATGTGCTATTACCTAAAGACCTGCAAGCTCTATATTTTTGCTTCATTCTCAATATTTATGTCATGTGGAGATGATTCCCAAAGATGGTTTAAATGTATGCCATTTTAAAGATTATAAAAACTCGAACCTTGCAACTATAGATTTCGTAAAAGAATGAGCAAATAAATTTGCTGCAGGGAAGGAAGGCGATGGTCAAGACTTGCTACTTCTAGGAAATGGTGTATGGCATGTCTTATGACCTTTATGCATTGAAGCAAGCAATCAAAATATAATCATGGATACCATGGTGGAAGATCCAAGGGAAGATAAGGATCGCTATCGAAGAACGGGGGCTATTTTCCGCATGAATAATATGGAGGACTATTGACAGCTTCAAATCCAAACTTTGTTGAGCATGTGAAATCGCTAAATATTTCACTAAGGAAAAGGTTGAGGAGCATATGAAAGAGATCGTGGAAGATAATAGACTTGTTCAGAGGTTCCATGGAGTGACATATTTCACATGATAACTATCAGCCCTGGAAAATTCCTATAAGAATGAAACTTGTGAAAAAATGGTTTTGGGGAATCCATGATGCCCAAGAATTTGCAAGGATGACAAGTTCATAGAATCTGTGTGAGTATGGATTCTGCAAAAAACTCAAATAAGAGAATCCATGTATTTATGAATTCAATGACAAAGGCAGTATATGTTCAGAGAATCCACCAACAGATGTATTTTGCAATGAAAAAACTCTGAGTCGAGATGATAAGTATAAATTTGTGGTTGCAGCCAGTGTTTTCATCACCTTAAGTCTAATTCAAATTGTTTTCACAGAGATCCTATGAGGAACTCAAATTCTATTCAACATGAATGAAATGGCGAGATAGGTATAGATTTATCTTATATAGATTCCTTTACATTACTAGTTTATGAGAGCGAGTGATGTGATTCATTAAAGGACTCCCCCTTTGTTAAGAGATGACGTTTTGGAACGATCGTCATAAATGTTTATGGTAATGAATAGAGTTTTGAGAATTTCTTTCCCATATGGAATCTATGATGGATTGTGATATTTGGGAAATCCCCATGCAAAAGGATTTCATGAAGTATGCATGCTCAAAAAATCCAGGGACTCCAAGAATTTGTGAGAATGCATGAGGTTGGTAAATTCGAGTGTAAAAGGAATCCATGATATTTGAGAATACCTGAAGGCATGTGCAACAGCAATAATTGCGAGTGATTAGCATTCAAGAAAATATAGGTTATGGGCATGGTCAAGGATACATGAAGGTGGTTGAGATTGTAGTGCTAGATCAATCTAAGAATAGTCATATATTTGGGCCATAAAATCGATGAAGACATGTTGGTTACTGATTTTGTTTCGTAGATTTTAAAATGTTGATCGGTGTGGTCATTTGAAATTGAGGATAGTACATTGAAATATCGATGTCTTGTGAGGAGTTTTTCGCAGATTGCTTATGGCTGGTGGCACCATTTTAAAGCGGTTATAGCAGGTGTTGAGATAAATGATACAAAAGAATGCATTTTATAAGGAATGATGGTTGTTGACTCTCAACCTGCTATTGGTCTCAAGATCCATTTGTAACAACGTTTGAGTTGTTGCTCTGGTCACTTTTTGAATGGGTGATGGAAAATTCATCACGGAAGCATCTATAGTCTCACCAACTATGAGGATGTTTACGATGTGTTTTGGGACAATTGGGAGGGAGTTTTAACATTATAAAGTTGATCAAATGGTGGTTGTTCCATGAACTTAACGGTTTCATAGTGAAAATTGCGGTAGGAATTTAATTCTTTGGATGAAAAATTTAATTATTTGAAAAGGGGGGAATTTATTTACAGGCTCAGAAGATTCTTATTCTCATGAGAACCAGTGAATAGTGACAAGTGATTTCTTAGCATAGTCAGAGCTTTTCACAAAGAAATATTTTATCATAAGTTCATTATGTTTTTAAAATGGAATACTAGGTTTTGACCTTGATTTTGTAGATGTGTAAAAGGAACCAATGGCAACATTGATTGAGATTTTAGATTCAAATCTTGTTTAATATAATTGTTTTCCTAAAATATTTGAATATTCTCATGACTACTCTATATGTTTGCAGGAAATATGTGATCTATGCAAATTAAAGGTTTGCTACGAGAAGGATGATGATGCAGTCAAGGAAAAGATATAACAAGGATATTGGATTACAAACTTACTTTCAGAGACAAGTGCGTGGAACCTTACTCAAGAGGCATCTACCAAAAAAACTATGTCAAAATTATAGGAGAAGAATGCTTCACATAGAGACCTACATATGAAAATGAGCCAAAGAGGATGAGTAAAGGGGGAAGCAGTAACCTCGAGCTTTGTGCATACTTCATCAACCAACTGGATGAACAAGTTGGCCTTCTAGAGAATAGTGCCAAGGAATTTTATTTAAAATTGACGTATCATTTTAAATGTTTTGTTTTGAAAATTAAATGGGAAAATAAAATTGTATTAGGTCGACCTATGTTAGGTTCCCTAATTCAATCTTGTTTGATTTAAACTCTATATATATGAGGTCTCTCCTCATTTGTAAGACTGATTCTAGAATTGTTGCAAATTTTGGTGATGCAAATATATGAGAAGACATTGGCTTGGTGATATTTTTTGTGTTATTTCATCTATGTGCATGGTTCCTATGTTTCAAAGATGTTTAGTTGATTAAGTTTGGATAGTTTTAGTTTAGTTCTTTCATGTTTATGATAAATTATTTGAGTTGTTTGAGGAATATTCATTCCATACTATTGGTGGATTATTGATTGTAAGTTATTGTGTATAGTTAGTCTGGGCTAGTCTTATTGCAATAGTTCAATTGTGGGTGTTTATGCATTTCATGCCATTTTTGGATGTATGTTTGAATGCTCCACAGTCTGAAAATATTTCATACCATTGGAGATTGCACTTTTTTTGTTATACTGTAGATTTCATCTTGGTTAAGCAGGAATTGGTTTGTGAAGATTGGTCCACCTTGAATGTTGTATTATTTTCATGATTGATCTTAGGTTATAGATTAGAAATCTCTCTAAACCCTCATATTTTGATATTTCTTTGAGATTACTGTTAGGTTAGGTGAAAATAATCATTGGAATTGTTAGATTTGATGAGAATTTCATTTTTAGATCACAAATCTGGGAAAATTGTTGTAGGGTTTCATTCATTTTCAAATCTTGCAAAACCTTTATTGTTGACTTAAGAGTTTTATCTTTTTTTTTACCATAAATGCCCCTTGTGATTACCAACATTTCACATTTTCATTGAGTTGTTTCTGCATTGTCAAGACCTGACATTAGAGACCTTGGGGTTGTTTCTTGAATTTTATTGATAGGAATCACCTTTCAAGAGAGAGGGTACTTGTATTCTATTTGTGTTGTCATAATGCTAAAAACACCATCAATAGGAACCAATTCCTATCTCTTATTTTTCTCAATCTTATTCAACGCTTCTTCCATGGCCTTTATCCATCTTTCATCTTTGCTAGCCTCAATGTAGCTCTTTGGTTCAATTTGTGATAGTAGAGAAAAATTTACTTGTTCTTTTTTTCTTGCAAGCCTTATCCTTGTTTGAACACCTTCATTTTTGTCACCAATAATCTGATCCGTAGGGTGATCTTTATGCACATATCTTACATGTGCTTTTTCATTCTCCTCTCCATTCTCTTCTTCTTCATTTGTTGCATATTCCTCAAGATTTGATTCATCCTCAAAGTCATTCTTGTCAGCTTTAATATGCTTTATGTTCTCATCAATCTTAACATTGATGCTTTCAAAATTTTTGTTAATTAACTTCTTGTTATAACATTTGTAAGCTTTGCTTTGGGTGGAATATACAAGGAATATTCCATCATCACTTCTTGACTCAAATCTTCCTATATTTTCATCTTCTCTCTTGATATAACATTTACTACCAAATAATTTGAAATACTTAATAGATGCAGGCCTACCATACCATAGTTCATATGGAGTTTTATCACTATGTTCTCTAATTTGAACTCTATTCAAAATGTAGACTGTTGTGTGAACTATCTCTCTCCAAAACATATTTGTTAGCTTGGCCTCATTCAACATTTTCCTTGCCATATCCTTAACCACTTTGTTCTTTCTCTCTACAACTCCATTCTGTTGTGGTGTTCTTAATGTAGAGTATTGTCTCTTAATTCCATGTGCCTCACAATACTCAAGAAATTCACTTGATGTGAATTCTCCTCCTCTATTAGATCTCAAGCATTTAATTCTCTCTCCCATCTCTTTCTTGACCATTTTCCTAAATATATTGAATCTTTCAAATGCTTGGTGCTTTTCTTTCAGAAAGGTTACCCATGTCATTCTCGTATAGTCATCAATTAGCAGCATGAAGTATCTTTCGCCTTTAATCCTCTTGTCTTTGTAGGTCCACATAAATCTGTATGAAGCAATTGTAAAGACTTAGAAGTTGAGTATTCTTTTGTTATAATTTTTTCTTTTTTTTTGTTTTCCCTACTAACATTCTTTGCATATTATGTTTGCAGGATTGGTTATCTTAGGCGTGTGTCTTACTAGACCTCTTAAACTTACTTTCACTAAATTATCAAAGTTTACATGCCCTAATCTTTGATGCCACAATCAACTCTCATCTTCTTGACCCATCAGACAAGTTTGAACTTTAACTTCACAGAGATTGTAAAGATTGGAATCAGTTCTCATTCCTTGCACGACTGTTTTTCCATCCTTCCTAATCTTACAACCATCTGAGTCAAATGTGACCTTATAACTGTTGTCACACATTTGAATTACACTTAGTAGGTTGTGCTTTAGTCCTTCTACATACAAGAAATCTTTAGTAGGATTTTTACCATCTAAGCTCAATATTCCTTTTCACATATCTTTATTGCTATATTGTCACCTAGATTCACAGACCCTCCTTTAAATTTATTGAGTTTGATGAACTTTCTTTTGTCTCCAGTCATATTCTTGGAGCAGCCACTATCTATTACCCATAAATTTTGCTTTTTGGAATGTGGTGTCATTTGTGCAATCATTGATTGTGCGGGATTCTCCTCTTTTTCTTTCCACACCTTCTTAGATTTCTTTTCTACGTTTTCTTTCTTTTAGTTCTCAAGAGCAGTTGACTCCTTGTTTACTTTAGGTGGTGTTTTTTTATTTTTCTCATTCTAAAATTTTGGTCTTATGAACCTTGCTCTACAATCTTTGGAAATATGACCAAAAATGTTGCAATTGTAACACACAACATTCATATCCACTAAAGGATCAAATTGATTTTTACTTAAAAAATTTGTACTCCTTTTAGGAATGACTACATTCGCTAGCCCTATGACCAAACTGATTTCATGTGTAATAGTATCCATAAAAGTATGAAGAATACTTGGTCATAACATTTCCTTGTGTAGGATAGTATGATCTTCTTTGCATCGACTTTCTTGTATTTCTCACCCTTGTAAATTCATCAGCATCAGTTCTCCTTATGTTTTGTCTCTCCTTCTGGTGATTAGGAATTGATTGGTTATCTTTCTTGTCTACAATAGGTTTCTTTTCTTTGTTGGTTTCGTTTACCTCAAAAAATTTCTTCTCAACTTTAGAATTACTTTCTTTGCAAGCTTCTTTTCCACTAGAACCAAACTTTCCACCTTCCCTAAATCTCTCATACAATTTTGCAGAGGTGCCTATAAAGGTACTCTTACCATTTTCTATCCCTAGTCTAGATTTCTCTTTGTTAGAGGGCTTTTGGGTGCTCAAAATTTCATCAAGAATTGTTGATCCCCCTTTCAAATTTATCCCTCTCTCTATTTTCTCAATAGCCTTCTTGAGAAAATTTATTAGAGCAACAATCTCTTCCTCAAGATTCATGCATCTTTCAACCTCATATTGAAGCTTGGATTTGATCACATCCTCCATTCTCTTGTCTTCTTCTACTTGCAACTTCAAGCTTACCACATTTTGGTTAGATTCTTCAAGGTTCTTAGTTAGCTTGTCTGAATCCTTTTGAGCAAGCTTCTTTTGATGCTTATTTTCCTTCTTCAATTTCTCGATCTCATCTCTGAGATCATCTATTTCATCTAGAGCACAAATGAGTTCTCCTTCTAGATAAACTTCTCCTTCCTCTCCAAGGTCTTCTACCTTGCCAACCTTTTGTTCTTTAGATTCTTTTTCCATTAAAAGATATTCATTTTCTCTCATCATGAAGGCATAGTTTTGTTCAACATCTGAATCACTGAAGTTATCTGATACATCATTGTCTTCTTGAATTTATAGACTCTTCTTCTTTTTTTGAAAACTTCTTCTCTTAGGGATGTAGGGTTTCTTCATTTTACCAACTACTTCTTTTTCAGAGTTATCCTTCTTATTATATGGGAATTTTACAACAAAGTGACCTACTTTACCTCAATAAAAGAATTTGAAGGGTAACTAACCTCTATATTTTTCAGATCCTCTCCTTACCCTTTTGATGAAGTTTGCATCTTCCTCATCAGCCTCTTCATGCTCGAATGAGGTTTCTTTTTCCTTTCCTTTCTTAGGCACTTCATCCTTCTTCGTGTTCGCAGCTTTGAATGCAAATTCTCTTGTGGATGGCTCTACATCTCCCATTCTCATTTCATATGCAGTAAATATGCCATGCAACTCATCAAGAGTGAGTTTATCTACTTCTCTTCCTTCTTCTATTGCAAAATTTTTGGGGTCATCTTTGTTTGTCATTGACCTTAGAAATTTTTGCACAATGACTATTTCTTTTACTTCTTCTCCAAATCCTCTAATGGAGTTTACAACCTCTTCAAAATTTAAAAGATAATCTGCGATATTTTCTTCCTCACTCATCTTTAGAACTTCAAATTTAGCTCTAAGAATTTGTAACTTTTCCAATTTTACTTTGTCATCCCCTTCATATATTTTCTTCAACTTCTTCTAGACATCATGTGCAGTTTGATAGTACATCACCCTGACAAACATTGAACTTGACAAACTAAAGAGAATGACGTGCTTTACTTTAGCATTGTTCACATAATCCTTCTTCTCGACAACATCACTGGGAGGAGTGGCAGGAGGAACATAATTTTCATTAACAAACATCCAAACATCAGATCCTAAGGGTTCTAAATATGTCTCCATCAAAATTCTCTAGAAAACATAATTTGATCCATCAAACTGAGATGCCTTGTTTGTGGAGGAACCTTCTTGAATAGCCATTGTGTTCACTTGTCCAAGACCTACCCGAGTTGATTAAGCTTCTCCTAGGGAATCTACACTTTGATACAAATTTTTAGAACACAATGATCTACTAAGTGGGGGGTGAATCGGGTAGATAACTTAAAATCTAGCATTGAGAGAACATAATAAATTGATGGATTTTAACTTTTATTTAGTAGATTAACATAATCACAAGCAAAGACATAAGCATGCACATAACACAAGATGTACCTAGAAAAGCCAAGATGGGAAAAACCACACTGAGAAGTGATAATAGGAGCTAATTCCCTAATACAACCTCACAATCAAAATTTTAGTTACAATGTTTAAGGGCACCAACCCTAAGGAGACAACAATCCCCTGTTCTAGGAGCACCTACTCCAAGGAAGCACCTACTCTCTATTTTGAGCACCTACCTAGATATCTGATGGTACCCACCAATCAAATTTACAATAAGGGTTATTAAAATGTATTCAATAGAACATAGTTCAATGTTGCAACTCAACTTACAATTGCTCAACACCTCGTTACAATTTTTGCAACCTAGTTCTATGCTCTGTATCTCCTCTGTTATTCTCTTGAAGATGAACTCTGATTAAGACTCTCAACCTTTTGTTTAGGTTCCAATAATTCACACTACCATTACACTCTCCCTTTTTCTTTAGTGCATTCTCTATCCGTCTCAAAAGACTTCCAGATGCACTACACAACTCTATTGCACCTTTTCTATTGGTACATTCTTTGTCTGCCTTCAAGCATCAAGCATACCCTTTTTTGTTCTCCTTGCTTCTTTTTTCTAGGGTATTCTCTGTCCATCTCAAAAGACACTAATCAATTATGTGCAACATATGCCCCATTCTCTTCTATGCAGAGTCCTAGTTGTTCCAATTTTTGATATTCTCTCTTTTTGTGTTCATCACAAACCTTTAGCATTTTCCTCAATATTTTCACATTATATAAATTATCTATTAGGGTTTTATATTTATCTTCTTCTACATGCCACTAGATCATCGAGACACACATTCAATTATTAGAATTAGAGATTTTTCTATTCCTAGAATACTAAATAGCTAGGATTTTAGTTTCATTTAATTCATATTCTTTGTTGAACCAACAATTTTGATGTTCTATGGACTTCTCTTGCACTCTTAGGATCTTTCACCTAAAAGGAGAGAGAGATAAAACCCCAAAATTGAAGTGGTTCACTCAAATAAAGGATTGTATGATGTAATTAAGATTAAATGAAATGATGTAGATGCAACTAAATGATGTAATTGACTGATTATTAATGCAAAACTAATGTAATATACAATGTTTGAAAACACGGTGAGGTATGCAAAAAATGCAATAGAAATGAAAACTAATGCAAACAAAATTGAACAAGGTCAAACAGACTGCACCTGGGAATTGGATGATGAATTTGGAATATTCTAAAATCTGATAGAGATCAATGTAAATCACCAGTGGGACTCATTCGCCACTGATGGTGAATCAGTCCTACTACTAGCAAAAACACCTAAAAACTGCTTTCCAATTGTCAAGAATTGGAATCTGAAAAAATCACCTCTTTTAGCCTTAAGGTGGGACTCATTCACCACTAATGGAAAATCAGTCCTCCTCCAAAAATCTGTGAAATCAAAGATCAATTTTGTAGCTCTAGATCTATACTTGTCTTCTTGTAGGGTTGACAGAGTCAAATCTACAGAAAACAGACTGTAGGTTGTCTCCAAGCTTGAAATAGGGTTTAGTTGACTTGAAACACTTTGTTGACTTGTTGACCACCTTTCAACACCTATTTTCTTGACAAATATGCATACAAAAGTCTTGTTGAAGAAATCTTAAGATATGTCAATGGCTACTCTAAGATGCTTGTTCAACAATGCTATGATGCTTCAATACTTGAATGGATGATCAAATGCTTGAATGAAATTAAGTGAATGGGGGTTGAAATGAGAAGAAAAACATTTATTTATACACACTTATGCCCTAATAACCCAATAATACATCATCACAAACTGACATAAGGTATTTTTAAATAAAAACCTGAAAGGAATTTTGAATTATTTTGAATTTGGAGCAAAGAGGGACTCATTTGCCACCCATGGCGAATGGGTCGGGCCACCTTGGGCTTGTAAGTGGGTGTCGAGAATCAAGTCACATTTAATGTTATTTGTAGGGTTTACATTAAAAATTACACTTAAATAAGTCTTATGAGTGCATAAAGGGGTCAAATAAAGCATAAGAAAGGTGTAAATAGTGACAACAAGCCTATAAAAGTGTGGAATATTGTTACAAGACTTTACAACACTTTAAAATAGGACTTGATAAGTGATGAAAAGGTGATTTTTAGGTGAATTGTAATGAAAAGAGTCTAGAAAAGTGTAGAAATGTGTTACAACACTTCACAACACCTTCACAATACATCATAATTTGAATATTTTGGACCTAATGTGAATGCATAAGTTACATTGCAACATTAAATCAAAGCAAGACAAGTCAAACATCACAAGAGAAAGACCTAAAAGACCATGAAAATGTCAATGATCTATTTTTCTATGGTACATTTGTATCGAATCTTGATTTGATTTTCCATTACCCATATGTCTGTGTCAACAATCTGATCATCTTGTCATCAATAAAACTGGTAGCTAGAGTGGTTGGGACAATTGAATTTTCTCCCTGAGTTAGTTTGTAGTTGAAACCCTCATTCACATTGTTGTAGATATTGAGGATTCTTAGTTTAAACCTAAGTTGTTGATCTACTACTTTTTGTGTCACGATTTGTTGATTTACATTTACCACATGTAGCTTGCCAAGCATGGGGTCCACCAAGACATGTGTCACAAGCCTGTGGTCCTGCACAACTAGACGCATATCTACCGAATCTTCAATGGACATCGAGTAAGCACCATCTGTCACCTTGTCAGCACTGTGTAATTCATAATGAAGATGTGAATTTCCATATCGATCACTCATTCGCTACCACTTGCCTACATGTCACAAATTATTCTTGTGACCTACATCTTTATCTAGTCCCACCATGTATATTGTCGGTACCGTTCGATCTCCTATGCTCAATCTTCACTTTTACCATTATTCTGCGAGACTTAGACGAGAATCTACCATATTCGCAGTGGGTTTGTAGAAAAGTCATTAGATCTTCAAGCATCAATCATTGCCATTGATCTTACCGAGGACAAATATTTACCTCGTGAATTAGGAAGTATTATGATCGTCTGATATTTTCTGAGCAGATAGACATTAGGAAAGAAGCTCAGTTGCACCAATGAACCCAAGGGCTTAAGTTGTCACTTAAGCAGCCTGCAATCATCAACAGGCAGTCATCGTCAAAATATAAAGTCTATTTAGCTCCATTACAGTGCCCATAAGGGTTTGTCTGCAAGCCCTAAACCAGTCTGAGAGCGAACATAAGAATAATTTTGAACTCAACCTTTATCACCTAACTCTGCAAGTTATACCATTGACCAACACTCAAGAAACACATATTAGATATGCACACTGATTTGATCTCAACCAGCTAGGGGACATCAATGTCACCTTTTGACATCAATGACAACCAAATTTCGAACAAATTGTTATCTTGTAAATGATTTGTTGAAGGAAAAAATAATAAATATAATAGGGAAACATTATTTCTACAATATGCCAAGAAGTAACATTTATAGATATTATAGAAATTGGGACAATGAAAATTAACAATATTGGGTGAAAGTAAAAAGTATAAACAATAAATCTTTGATATGAGCAAGACAAGGAAATTACAAAGGAATATATTATGCATGTACGTCACAATATGAATATATAATCCTTTTAGTATTTGAGCCACTTTGAGAGTTATATCAATATATAAAAATAATAATATTGATTATGCATATAATTTTAGACAAGCTCTATGAAGTGTATACCAAGCTTTCTCTCTAAACCTTACACATTTAAAAATTTGAGCCATAACTTAATATTGGCATAGGATAACACGAGTTTTGTAATAAGATCTCAAATAAATTAACCAATAGAAATCTAAATAATAATATACTGGATTTGCTCCCCATTGGTCTCGGGTTTAAGAGGTGGCACTTCTTGCGGGCGGGGGATCTCACCCGCAAGGGACTTGTCTCACCCTAGCTCGCCCCAGGTACCCAAGATATGGGTTGCTGGGTCACTGGGTTGGGCCGTGGGGACACCTCTGTTGTATAAAATAAAAAATAAACATTAACTTTTTGAAAATTTTGATTGACTCAAAAATATAATAATCATTAATAATTAATTATCACTTATTCATCACATTAATTACTTGCTAAAATAAGAACTAATAAGTATAAGTATTTTCATCTTCCAAATGTCTAATGAAATGGAGTAAAATTGAAATAAAATTGATATATAAATTAATATATATTATAACCGTAAATAGCTAAATTAAAAAAATAATATTGTATAAATTTATTATATATTTTAGTCATAAATGTAAACACTTATATTATTGGGTGTAATTTATTTAATTACATCAAGAGATCTTCTATTGTGGTAACAAGGAGTCTTATGTGTACACTAAAGCCTCTTTACTTAATCATAACATTTAAGCATGATTTTTTTTTTTTAATTTTAAATTGATAAAAGACGATATAGTTTCCACAAATATAATATTGCTTGAGTAGCCTAAGAAGTAAATAGATATAAAATATAATTACTCATTGTCTTTTATTAATTTTTTTATTATTAATTTTTAAAATGTTTTATTTTTCTCATGATATCTTATATGTCTTTCAAACCGATAAATGTAAATTTATTTATTCTATTGTTAATTATTTTAATCACAATCTCTCATATTTTTTTATTTCACTTTTTCAATAATCAAGTTCAGTATCACAAAAAAAATTAAACTCCATAATGTTGACCACAACCCCTTAAATATAAAATAATGTTATTGTAAATCAATTAATAGAATAAAAAATTAACCACTATAAAATAGATCTATAGACATAAAAATGACATTTTATCTTATCATTTCACCATTATCCTTATCATTTCTTCTATCTATAATTAATTAAAAAAATTTAAATTATTTAATTAATTTAATATTTTCCTCTTTTTATCCTATTTATTTAATTGTATCTTAATTCTTTAATAAGAAATTATTTAATTATTCTTATTCTCTCAACATCATCCATTATAAATAAAATATTTTATTTATTTATCTAAAATTGTTATCCTCATGCAAATCTGAATTTATCTTCTAACATTTTCTTTCACTTAAGGGGTGACCCTTTGGTGAAGTGGTGGGGCTTCTTGCTTGTAGGGCCAACAACCAAGGTTCAAACCTCGCGGGGTCATTCTCTACTACATCAACAAATGGAGACTGTTTGACCTTGGTGTTAAGGGGAGACCCTTTGGTGAAATGGTGGGGCTTCTTTCCTGTAGAGCCAACAACCAAAGGCTCATACCCTTAATATCACACAATTTTTTTCCTTGTTCCTAAGAAACCAGGTGTTGCTTCCTTTGATGAATTCCACCCTATTAGTTTGTGTAATTCGATTTACAAGATTTTTTCTAAGGTGCTACCGATTAGACTACAAAAGGTTCTTCCTCTTACTATCTCTCCTCAGCAAAATGGTTTTGTGGCTGGTAGGAAAATTCTGGACTCTATCTTTTCTATTCATGAGAATATTCACTCCTTAACTATTAATAAGCATGCTAGTTTTTTACTGAAGCTTGATCTGCTTAAATCTTATGATAGAGTTGATTGGGGTTTTCTTTCTAAGATTCTGAAAGCTTTTGGTTTTGGGGAGAAAGTGGTGTCTCTTATTCTCTAGCTTATTTCTACCCCTAGGTTCTTTGTTCTTGTTAATGGCTCTCCCTCTCCTCTCTTTGATTACTCAAGGGGACTGAGGCAAGGAGATCCTATATCTCCTTTTTTGTTTATTATCATGGTGGAATCACTGGGTTGCCTCATCTAGATATTTATTAATTATGGTTTAATGTCTGGGTTGGCTCCTTCCTCAAGTAATCTTATTTGCTCCCATTAGTAGTTTGTTGATGATTCTCTCATGCTCGGGGAATCGTTTATTAAGGAAGCCAAAGCTATTAAACTTATCTTGCAGAGATATGAGGTTGCGTCGGGGAAAAAGGTTAGCTTACCCAAGAGTGTTATCTTCTTCTTTAACACTTCGAACCACAAGCAAATTAAAATTTCTAGAATCTTGCAATGCCAGATTGGTGACCTTCCTGCGTCTTATCTGGGTCTTCCCCTGTGCTCCAATGTTCTTGAGTCCTTTTGGCAGGGGTTGATTGATAAGTTCAATTCTAAATTGGCTGGTTGGAAGGGTGCATTGTTAAGCCAAGCTAGGAAAGTGTAGCTAATTAAATCAACTTTAAATAATCTTCCTATTTATGCTCTTAGCTTGTTTTATATGCCAAGGAAAATTGTGGATAAGTTGGAGGGAATTCAGAAAAAATTCCTTTGGTATGGGGCTGAAGATAAGAGAAGAATCCATTTGGTTGCCTGGGATGATGTTTGTAGGCCCAAAAAGGTGGGAGGTCTTGGAATCCGTAAATTTAGAGAATTTAATGTGGCACTTCTTGGCAAACAAGTGTGGAACCTTTTTTTGGCTAAGAGTGAATGGGCTAAAATTGATCTCAGTAAATATCTTTGTGGGGTTGATCGTATAAGGGATCTTTTATCTCTTGAATTTTATCCTCCTTCTGGGTCTACACTTTATAATTGTATGGTTAAGGCTCGTAGGCTCATTTCTAAAGGTCTTTTTTGGCAGCTGGGAAATGGCAGGAAAATTCTATTCTAGGAGGATAGCTAGTTTGGTAACAAACCCCTAAAAGATGAATCTTAGGCTCAACCCCTCATGGGAATTTGTGTGTGGAGGTTTGGAAAATTTGTTAATGATTATATTGATGGAGGTCACTGGAAAAGGTTGCATGAGGTGGATCCGGGGTTGGAGGATTTCTTTAATGCTTTGTCCTTGGTTCATATTCCTTCTCATGCTACTGATGATAAGATTGCGTAGAGGCCCTCTTCCAATGGTAATTTTTTTGTATCTTCGGCCTTTCATCTTCATGTTTTCTTTGTTGGTCCTACTCCTTTCTGGGCTACCCTATGGTCCTCTAAATTGATTCCTAGGGTTAATATTTTCTTCTGGCTTTTTTGCCAGAATAAGGTCTTAACTACTGATAATTTGGTCAAGAGAGGTTTTGTGATGCCTAACAGATGCTTTCTTTGTGAAGAAGATGTTGAGAATTCCTTTCACCTTTTGATTAGTTGCAGATTTGTTAGAGATGTGTGGGCCCATGTTCTTTCTCTTTGGAATTTGAGTTGGGTTTTTCCTTCTTTGATTGGGGAAGTGTAGTCTCAATGGGTTGGACCTTCTTGCAATCCTGCTCTGCTTTTTCTTTGGTCTCTTTCTCTCCCCCATATTGCTTGGAGTATTTGGCTTGAGTGCAATAACAATATTTTTAGAAGTACGACTCTTCCTACTATCTCTGTGGCCTATAAAATTTATGTTGCTATCAAAGAGAATTTTGTTTCTCGGATTTCTTTCTAGAATGGGCTAAGGGTTATGCTTAGTCTAGATGATATTTATATTGCTCATAATTGGAAGCTGCCCTATGATATTTCCCTTCCTCTCACTAAAGGGAAAGCCTCTAGAGATGATGTTGTTTGGAAAAATCCTTATGTTGGATGGGTGAAGGTTAACTTTGATGGGGCTACTAAAGGTAACCTGGGACCTACTGGTTGTGGGGGAGTGTTAAGAAATTCTAATGGTAGGTTTGTTTTCGTTGTGGCGCTCCCTTTGGGAACCCAGACAAACCACTATACGGAAGCGTCTATAGCCTATCATGGCTTGAAGATGGATCAATTGAAAGGGTATAAGGTGTGGCTTGAGGGGGACTCACTCAATATCATTAATAATTTGAAGAAATGTTCTGCCCCTTCATGGAGTGTTGAACCTATCATAATGGATGTTATCGATATCCTTAATTCTTTTGATGAGTATTATATATCTCATATTTTTAGAGAAGGAAATGGATTAGCTGATGTTTTTTCTAATCTTGGTGTTAGGGGTTCTAGGGAGTGGAATGTGAACAATCCCCTCCCCAAGGAAGCTATTGTGTGTATAAATCATGATTATCAAAACTGCTAACTTGATTGATAAATTTTTAAGGTGCGAGGCTTGCATGACTATTAGCACGTGGTAGGTAATTATTTGGAGTAATGGTGAGCTAGATCTTGATTGGGCTGATGGTACCTTGTTTTTTCTCTGTATGGGATGACGTTCTAGGTTCATTAATTTCCCCTTCCATAATATCATTGCCACATGGATTGTGGGCATTTTTTGGCTCTCCTTCTCAAGGTTTCTCCTTATCGCTTGCAAGGTTCTCAAGCTTCTTAGTTTTGCAAATTCTAGGGCAATGGGAGGTGATAGAAATCATGTGTAGCCTTTCTCCTGTGATACTATTAAGAATAAGGAGGTATGGCATATATTAGAGAAATGTGGGCTTACACCTTATCTGGAAACGTTGCATGGAAACAACCCGCAAGCGATGGCTTTGTTTGCTAAAGCCTGGAACAATAGGGTTTTGAAACTAGGTGGTACAAAATTTGATGTGAATGAGGATTTTATTGCTAATATCACTAGGCTCTCTATAGAAGGAAAGAAGGTTTACAAAGACAAGAAGGAATTGAAGGCAACTATGTAGATCTTTTTCAAAGGGATTGAAGAACAAGACCATAAAACGGCTAGGAGTGGTGGGTATCAACGCTGCTCGCTCAAAGATCTTTGGGGGGATGTTGTTGATGAACTTATGAGGGACATTACCCTTGAAGATCATTTTTCTGCAGTAAATTCTTATAATTTTGTCCTCCTTAATCATTTTCACCATAAAAAGAGAATTTCCTTTCCTTTTTATTTGTTGGCGTCGCTGGAATATAGTTTGAAGGACCACAAAAAGAACCCTAAGAATTTGGTGCTACATGTGGGTTTCATTCTGTTAATTTCTGATTATGCTAAAGCTTTTGTGGTGTCTAAACTGATTGCTACTCCCAAGGGTAAGTAATAGAAGCTGGTTGTGGAGTATGAAACTATCTCAGAAGAGGAGTCGGTTAGTAAGAAAGGGAAAAAGAAGAAAATTGTCCTGGAGGACGAGTTTGATATTAAGGAGGATGCAAATTATGTCTCGGATTCTCAAGCCTCCATGGAGGTGGTCTTGCAACCCCCTGATGTGGGAAAGTATGGTAAAGGGGAGTTGGGTCCTAACAAGAAGGGCTATGAGACCTGTAGTGAGGAAAAAGATGTTGAAAAGTCAAGTAAAAGCTTGTAAGATATGATTGAAATTGTTGGTGATGTGTCCTTGCCATTCCCTATTGTGGGTACCAAGTCAAAGAAGGATCTAAAGGTGGGCAGTAACAAGAAAATTGCAATTAGGTCGGCTAGCTAGTTGCTGGAGATGCATGTTGCTTCTCCCCTGAAGGTGGAAGGTGGGCAAGATGTTGTGGACTATCCGGGTGTGGACCTGGAAATGCAGAAGAGAAGGTATGTTGTTGAGGAAATTGCTAACTCAATTTGCAAGATCCAAATGTCGATTGCTAGAGGTAAAGGTAAGGAGGTCAGTGTTAGCCATGACAAGGTAAGCTCTTCCCAGGAGGATGATGCTGAGGGTAAGGGTGATTTTAACTTTGACCGTGAGGATATTCCTGATGTTCTAGGGATAGCTAGGGAGGGCTCCATTTCTTTGTTTAAATGGGTGTTTCATGAGCTTAACATGACCAATGTTAGAGTTTGGGGTGCGATGAGTAAATTGGTGAGTCTTTGGTTCATAATCAAATTGATGAACTGTTTGACTCGTTGAAGATTGTTGTTGGTGAAACACTAAAGACGAAGCAGATGCTTGAGGAAAGAATTCTCACGCTTGAGGACCAAATGGAGATGATTTGTGCTAATTTGGAGAAGGGTGGGGAGGGGAAAAAATCTATTGGGAAGTTTGAGTCTATTGGCATTTCTACTCCTTTTGGAATGGCCAAGAAATGTAAGGAGACTACTCCTGGTGAGGAAACTAGTGCTAGTGGTAGGCCTATGGAGGAAGAGGTTTCTTTTGATAAGGTTGGTGTGAAGCAAAATGTTTTGATTAGTGAGGTGAATGTGGGAGGGCCCGGTGCTAGAATGCATAATAAGACCAAAGTGCAGGCTTGGACTCCTGCTAAAGATTCATCTAAAGTAATGGATGACTGTCAGAAGGTTGTGGCGAGTGACATGGAGGTTGTTGATATCTTGAAGAACATGTAGTGTTGTTGCTTTTGTCCCTCCTTTTTGGTTGATGTCGCACTGATGGTGTAATGTGTTTTGGTTGTTGTATGCTTTATGTAGTTATCTTTTGCTTCATCTATCTTTTTTTGTAAAGGGTTTTGGGTCCCTTCAAAATACATTTTACCTCTAATCAAAAACATTTTCTTTCACTCCACTTTCATGCAACTAGTTAACTCACAATTATCTTCCACATAATAAATAAATTTTATTTATTTAATTTATGTCATTGATTATTCTTTATTCTTCTAATTTAATTAAATAAATTATTATTATTTATTTAATTACTTATAATTCACCCTTCTTCCATAATTAAATAATTATTTAAATTATTCATTATCCTTTTCTCTCTATAGATTAGATAATTACCTTAATTATTAAATTATTTATGCCAATTCCTAAATTAAGTAATTATTTCAATTATTTAATTTATCTAGATTTATCTCTTCTCTAAATAAAGGAAATTGTTCATTTTGTTTATTTAATTCATCTTCCACATTCAATAATTATCATGCAAAAAAAATAAACTCATCTTCTTCTACTTCATTTATCATGCAATTAGTTAACTCTAAATTTAGTTCACTTGACTCATAAAACATTGAGTTAACAATTTGATCTAAATATGTCACTCAATCTTGATCATTGATCTTATTCATTACCTCTTAATCTAGATCGTTCATCTGATCTCAATTCCTATAAAAGAAGGTCTCCTTCCTTATTCCAATAAAACCACCAATTGGAGCTTTTGCATCATTGCTACTATACTTCATTCTTTTGAGCTTAAAGGCAAAAAAATGTGCAAATATCTGAGAGCAAAGAAAAGTGAAGAAGAACTATGGAAGTAATATCATGTCAACACGGTAAAGGTAATGCTTGATTTATTCTAATTTTATTGTTGTGTATTCCATAGGTAAGTGTGGATTGTATTTGGGCTTGATTTAGATAGTTGTGGTTGCTTTTAATGATTTCATGACCTTTGTTCCTATTTTTTGAAATTTATAATATCTATATTAATTAAATAATTAATAATTCATCTTTTAACAAATCTTCTTTTAATTTCCAACTATCCTTTTCTTTTAATCTTCCCCTCTATAATTATGGGTCTTGTCCTATCTTAAATTTTCATATTCATTGATCTTGTAAATCAATCTCCACCATTAATCAAGTATCAAATGAAACATATAAATACAAAACTTTCATTTAATTCAAAAACCCTAGTATTTTTACTATCAAAAATCTCTCTACACTTTTATCACTATCAAGTATCTAAGTAGTCAAGCATTACCAAGCATTATCAAACATTATTAAGCATTTATCATTGTCATTTATCAAACACAGGTATCATTTATCTTTGAACATTTATTATTATCATTGTATCATATCATTTTTATTCTTTTATAGTTTGTTATTTTGAAGAACAACTAATAATGGAGCAAATCAAGATCACTTTGTTTATTATCTAAATTCCATATTCTAAGTCAAGATTTTGAATTGCATTGTCTGATTGTGAATATTTTGAATCATTCACAAAATCAATTAAATGAACGGCAACAAATAGAGTTAAAAATACTTTATCAATAAGATTAATAGATTGTTATTGAATAAAATAATAGGTGAAGTAATTTTGATATTTTATACTTTCTCATTGAGTTATTTGTTACCAACTAATAGGTGAAGTAATTTTGATATTTTATACTTTCCCATTGAGTTATTTGTTACCAACTAATAAAAGGAATGCATTAATATTTTTAGATGGATGTAAAATATCTTTTCAATTACCACAATCCATGAGGAATGTTGCCGAGTGCTTCTGGATTAGATTGTGTGTATTTTTATTTTTCAGCAATCACACTCCATGATCCATCATCAGGATTAGATTGTGTGCATTTTTTTACGTCTTATACTCTCTTTTATCCTAATGATAGATCAGAGAGTGCGATCCTAAACATTGCTAAAAAATACACACAATCTAATCCAGAAGCACTCGACATGAAAAACACTCAACAACATATCTTTTCAGTTTTAAGAAAAACTACCAAAGATTAGGTTTTGACCCTTTAAACCAGCTCTTAAAAAAGACGAGGCCGTTCAGAAACAATTAAAATTTGCCTTCAACAGCAAAAATGGACCGCTGAACCAAAGCTTTCAACGGTCCTAACATTTTGTTTTTCTCTGTACCAAATCCAATTTCTTATGTGTAAATTGCCCTTAAAAATGGAGTACAAACCTTGAGCCAATGATTATCTGCTGCTCCATCCTTTTCTCCACCTTACTCTGTGGGGCCTTTTCATTTTCCTGCTACTGCAAGTTTCGCTCCCCAAATATAATATATCATTCCATATGTGATATTTAAGCCCTTGGTCTCCATAAAATCCACAACTGGCAAAACATATTTGGCATTGAATTGAATTACAATTTGCAGGAGATCAGGCGAGACCCCAAATGGGCCAAACAAAGGCAAGGGCGAGGAATATGGACGATTTCTTCGTACTGAATGCTGGGGGAATTGCAAGGGAATCTGTAGCAATTTTTCTGCAACATTTGCCTTTTTTTGTGTCAATTGCAGTGCTGCTGGTATCCCCTGTTTCTGCTGCACTAATCCTCTCCCGCGCCCTCCTTCCCCACTCATACATTGTGACCGGATTCGGGCTACAAATCCGAGAATTTGTCAATTCTGCTGGATTTCCCAATTCGCGCTACACCCACCTGATTTGCAGCAAGCTGTCCCAGACAATAATCTGTTTCATGCTCTGTTTTCCCATTGTTGTGACATCTTCCCTGCTTGCAAGAGCAGCAGTGGCCCAAACAGTGGCTTGGATTTATGCAGGAAATAAGCCCTCATGGCAAAGGCTGATTGAAGTACTGCCCAATCTGTGGAAGCGCCTTGTGCTGACATATATATGGGCGGGTGTTCTGGTAACTGGAACCAATGCTGTGATTCTGGTACTGGTTTTAGCAGTATTTAAGGCAATCTCAATTTTGGGATTTCATTCTAAATTGGAAATTGGTGCTGCTTTAGGAGGGGGGATTGTTTACTCCATTGTGTTTGCACATGCCATGGTAGTCTGCAATTTGGCCACAATTGTTTGTGTTCTGGAAGAGTATAATTATGGAATGCAGGCTGTGTTGAAGGCCCTGTTTTTGATAAGAGGGAGGACCAGGATTGCTCTGGCTCTGGCAATTGTTGTCAATTTGAGCTGGGCATTTGTGGAGAGCCTGTTTGTACACAGAGTTATGAAAGGAAGCAGCAGCAGCTCTGTTATAACAATGGCATTGGAAGGTTCTGTGTTGGTGTTCATGTATTCCATTGTGAGTGTGATGTATGATGGCATGAGCACTGTGTTTTATTATACTTGTAAGTCAGCTCGTTTGGAGTGGGTTTGCCTTGACACTTTTCTTCCCTGCCCTGCAAATCAATGGGAGGACACTCATCCAGAAGCAGTAGTAAGCAAAGTATGAGATGTGTATGGGTATTTTGATGTGTAAAATATGCAGGTTTAAATTTTCTGTGTAATTGTCATCCTCTTCACCTGGTTATTAGTGGAGGATTGTTGGATGGGGTTGCGGATTTGGAAATGAATTGTTCAGAAGAGGCCAGTTTTTAAGGAATGGGAATTAGAAACTTGTTAGTTTCTTTTTTGACATATGATCCTACACATGGGTATTATATGCATATAAAATGTATTGTAGAGGTTAAATTTCTTTTTCCAAGTTGTTAGAAGAAATTGATCAATTCCAAGTTGGTCTCTGATCTTTTATTAGTTGTTTAAGGCATGGCTTTAGCATCACATACCTACTTGCTTTAAAGTAATAATCACATTATCTTTTATTTGAAGGATGTTGATACTAATTAATTAAAAAAAACTTATATGGTATGTAAGATGGCATGTCAAATAGGATGGGTTAAGCATCATTAGCTTTTAAATAATTAAAAATGTTTTAGATCTATAGGTAGCTGAGAAGACTTATCAGTGATGGGTCACATTTATTAGTACTTTATAATTTTTTCTTCTATAAAAATATATTGTATATTTATCATTTTTATATGTACATAATGTATAGAAAGATTGGTGAATGATAGTTTTTGAAAGTAACCCTCGTAATCAATTTATGACACACTTGATGATACATTGTGACAAAAAATTGAAAATTAAGATTCATTATTGAATTATAGATCTAAAGGTTGAGATGACTAAATCTTGAGTAATTGAATCTAAGACAAAATTGTTCTACAAACCTATGATCTTGTTCAAACTAGAAGTGAGTGAGCCTTTATTACTTGCAAAGAATGTTTGCCTAGTGTTATCTACAGTAAGTAAATAGGGGTGGTGTTATAGAACATCATGGATCTTGCTATTGAATTAATAATAAAGTAGAAAAGAGATAATTAACTAGCAACAAATATCACTATGTTGATGGAGTGAATGCTACCATATTGATGGCCATGCATTCTATTGAATTGATTGTTGGTTATTGTTACCAATGTACTTGTTAATATGTGATTGTATTGTGGTGTCTTTGAAGTGTTCTTTGATAATGGATCTCATTGAGTACTTATAGAGAGATATTTCAAGTGCTCACTAATGTGTGACAAATAATGACTAATGTACCTATAAGAGGTGAGGAGATTGTATGCTTTCCAAAAATGTCATGATGTGCAAATGACCTAGGATGATGTCTTTAAATACACAACCCTCAACACATGAATTTTAAAATTTTGGTGCCCATGTCAACAATTAACGTTTAGATTAGGAAAATTTGATATCAAAGTACAAGAATTGAAATTTTGAAAGTGATAGGTGAAATTACATCCAAGATTAGTAAACTACTTAGAAATATATTAATAGGGTTTTGTATAGGTTAAAAGGGCATATCTGAGTGATGGATTTGGTCTTGGGTCAATGGTGTACTTAAATGATCAAATCACGCACTAGAATCATGCATCCAAGACACTAACTCAAACTAGTATAATTTTGGAGTGGAAAAAAGTGTTATGGTATTTATCCCATTGTGAATGTGATGAATGTTGTTTCTTCTTTACATATGCTTGTAAATGAGCATAACATTCAATTTAATTTGAAAAAAAATATATTATAAAGGTTAACTTTCTATTTTCTAGTACTTTTGGAAGAAATATCAATTAAAAGATGGTCTCTAATAAATATTTAACAATTGTTTGAAATAGGGATTTGGCATCACTTTGGTGCACACACATTATTCCAAGAAATATGGTTTGAACTTGCAAATAGCATTTATATACTCACCATATTGGAAGCCACAATCACATATAATTATTTTTAAAGAATGTTGTTACCATTTAAATTTATAAATTCTTCAATAACATGTTTTGTTGCATTTCAAATATGATGAATCAAACATAAGTTTCTCCTAAGAAATAAAAAATAAGTTTTTGACCCATTGGTAATTGATACTCATAAGACAGATCATTGGTGCACCTTCTCTAGTATGCAATAGGTTCCAAATTAAATCTGAGATAAAATGTATGCAAGAAAAGGCCAAATGGAGGGTTAAATGAATAAGATAGAACAGATAAAGTAATGTTTTCAGAATGAAAACTGCAGGCAGTAATTAAATACAAAGAGGAGAAGGAAAGGTCGAGAAGGGTGGTAAAAATGAGAGCAGCAAGAAGAAAGATAAAATCCCACGCAGCTGGAAAAAGAAAATAGACAGAGGAGAGTCCAGCACAGAGAAAATCGTGCCATGGTAAAGAGGAGGCCATAATAAATTTAAATTTAAATTTGTATGCAAAGGATAGAGTAGAGGTTGGGTGGGCAAGTTAGAGAAAAAATAAATTAATAAAAGATCTCTGGAATGAGTAATGCAGATTGTGGCATATGAAAAGGTGAGTATAGGTGCATGCAAATCTATAGAGGCTACACATTTCTATTACAAAGTTACAAAGGATGTTACTATACCATATGAGATGTCAACATGGTAGGAGGACACAAGAATGAAAAAAAAGAGTTCAAGAGTTCACCAAAATGAAAGATAAAATAAATTTTATCATTTGTTTCTTAAGTTAGAATCTAAACAATATGCAAAATTTTTGTGAGGACAAAAAATTAGGAAAATTGTGCAAAGATGGTAAAGAAGATAGTGAAGGTAGGAAAGTGGATGGAGGGAAGCTCTTCTACCTCTAGTGGTAGTAGTCAATCTTCTCTTTTATAGGGGTCTCAATTATATTTTTTTTGGGTAGATGATGCTTCAAAATATTCTTATCAAGAGATGGTTAGAATATCCATGAAGGAAAATAACAATTTGGTCAATGAAAAGGAGGTGGAAGGGTTAGGTTTTATTCATTAAATTTGGTCATTGTGGTAGTTGGAACCAAGGGAAATGGTTGAATCTATCTGCCCAATATTTTTAGATAGGCAATAATGTAATCTTAAGTCTACTAGAATTGATGAGGAATCTATGAAGGACTTGATTGAGAATAACAAAAATACCACAAATTGGAGTATGACCACTTGTAGAGGGAGAAGGACTAGGGGAGAAAATATTTATAGTAGCTCATTGGATGTAGATGGAAATAATCCCAAAGGAGGGAAAACTATGGCTAGCAAGGTGAACATGAATTTATTAGAGGATTTAGAAAATAGAACACATGTGTCCATGAGGAATTTTTTCAAATCTATAGGCAAGAACCTCCTCACCAAAAAACAATAATGAATGTTATAAGCTAGAACATAAGGGATTTTAATGGCCCCAAGAAATGTCATTTTATCAAATGGCTAATTGAGATGGAGACTCTAGATATTCTATTTTTAATGGAGACCAAGGTTGAAGGTAAATGTGTTCAAGAGTTCCTCCCCCATGTTTGGAAAATGGAGTAGGTTTGATGGTGGATGCCATTGGCATTATTAGTGGGTTGAAGATTTTATGGAATAATTTATTCTTGTTTGGTATGCTAGTCTCTTAGTCTCAATAATGTATTTTGATTAACTTTATAGTTCTTTATGAGAATGCATCTTTTTTTATTATAAATGTTTACGGTCCCAATTGGAATTGGACAGAATCTAGGTCTAGGATGGGTTAAGGGCCTTGAGAGAAATAAATAGTTTGGTCGATTAGATTCTTAGTGGGTACTTTAATGTTATCCTTAGCTCATATGAAAAGAAGGGGGAAATAGGGCCATGACATTTGGTTCTCCCATATTTAGGATTTTTTGTGGGGACCTCTTGTTTGTGGATATTATTCCCAAATCTAGATGGTTTACTTAGAACAACATATACATTAAGGAGGAGAATATTCTATATAGATTGGATAGAACTTAGAAAACTTAGATTGGATGATGTCTACCATCTTTCATAGCCCCAAGGTCATTCATTATGGTGGATCAAATCATTGGCCTATTGAGCTAGTCAAACCTAGTAGTAAGAAGCCAAAATAATTCCCTTGAACAAGATGAAGGCCCTTAGGTATGAACATCCTAAGTTTTTGGAGGCCCTTAAAGGGTGTTAGAGAGTGGACATAAAGGGATGCCATAGGTTTAGGCTCCACATGAAGTTGATTGAGGTTAAGAAGAAATCTAAAGACACTTCACAGTGACATATATCTTTAACACCTCTACTCAACAACCTATGTTGCCTTCAACTCACTACTTTTAGCACACCTCCTCACACATATACTCGCATATGATTCATTGCATACTCATGTACACATCATCTTTCTACAACACACTTGACCTTTTATTTATATCCTTTTGCAAGCTTCAAAACTTTTCTCCTTTTTTGGCCAAGATGAATGTGTAACATGCAACAACCACAACAAGTTGACTTCAAAACATCCATAGTATGAGGGAATCAAATTGTAGTCCAAACCATGAGATAATTAGAACCTATTTTACCTTAGCACACACCTCTACATTGGCGCACACTTCAAAGACTTGGTGTAAACATCTCAACATTCCAAGTCAGCCCAACAAACACTTAACCTCCCATACATTAACTCCAGACCACAAGTGGTACTAGAGAGACTAGATAACATGATGAAGAACACTTTAAAAGCATTATATGCCATACATAAACATTCTCATACGATCCTTTCACAACTTCATGCTACTTTATGCTAGCGTGCAACCAAACAAACACTAAACCCAACATCCCTTGCAAACCCAAAAAACACAGTCTTGAGATAGAACATTGAAAACTAGACTTGTGGTACACCTCAACACTTGAAACTTGACATGTGAAAACATACTATAAACAATTTGAACTTATCCTCCAAACTGTAAGATCATATATTCGAATGCGAAGAAATGTGGAACTTTCCTCTGATCCTTCCTACTACAACAACAGAGTCTTCACTCTACAAACTCTAGAAACTTTTGTGGTAACTTCTATGCTTTGAAAATAGGAGCATACATACTTTATACTTTTACCCATACCATATTCAATATTTAGAACTGAATACTCCTAACTTTTGGCATCTTTCCAAATTCTTCAACCATTAAAAAAAAACTTTTGGATACATTTTGTGAATCTTTTTGCTTTTTAACAGATTTTACCTTAACATCTAGAATGATGTGCATAATAATATCTTTAGAGATGCTTGGCATGTCTTGATATGACCATGCAAATATATCACCTAAATCTCTGAGCAAACTGGCCATGTTATGTCGTTCATAACTGTTCAAGCAATCACCTTATTTATGAGTTTTCTCTCACAGGCTGCAGCTGGAGCAGATGTGAATGAACCCACAAGGAAATCCCCATTGATTTTCGAGGACTAAAAACTAAATTAAACCAAAAAGTTCAGACAGGAAGAAGACCACAATAAGGCCTGTAATCTGATTTACTTTGGTCTGTTTTTCAAATTTTGGACCGTAAATTGCAGATAAAATATACAACTTCCTGTAAAACTTGACTTGCTTCCCTGCATTTATTTTTTAGCTTCTAATTGAATACCAAAGAGGAGTTAAGCTTTAAAACAGTCTGCTATTCACTCTTTATATATTTGAACTGCATCTTATTGTTTATTATCCAATCATTTAACGTGGAATTAATCTAACCAGATTGAAATTGATTCATGATCTTATAAAAAATGTTTGACCCACAATTAAAAAATTCAATTTTTTTGAATGGCGATCAGTATGAATCTCTGCAAGTATATTTAATTAACATGGAAAAGATTATCTTCAATCATAGAGATTGCAGTTTCTTTTAAAAAATATTCTAAGCTTTCATTGAGAATATACATCTGACTGGCAGAGATAGACACCAAATTCCAAGCTCTTACGTGATACTTATCCAAATTGAGCATGTTTCACATGCCATATATTTTTATTTGTGGATTCCATGGTAGAGCAGGGAGATGAAGCTTCCCAAGCTTTTATTCAGACTTTTAGTTGCCACAACTACTTCCATGAAAGCCCCACCTTGAGACTTAGTTGTCCTCTTTTCTTGCTTATCTTATCTTGAACTTATTCCCATGAATATCATATGGTGATTATCTACATACCACTGTGTGTCATAGAATAATCTAATCAATTGATTGATTTACTACTAAGGAATCTCTTTGTTTTGAAGATTAATGGAGAAACATTGTAATATTTCGTCCTTTGATAAAGATGTCTCAATTCTATTTCTCTTGATAGTGAACTGAACTAGATAGCCATTGATTTTATTCCTCCTTGACCTCCATTGATATCATACTTAGGGATATTCTTTATCTTGGTAAAATACATTGTTCAATCTCTTTCAGTTTATGTGAACCCATGTTTTGTTTTTTATTGTTTACTTGAACTCAATGAATGGTTGTGAGAGGTTCCTCAATACCACATTTGGTGTGCAATTACATTGTAAAATTTGATGTGTTTGGTGAGTGAGCCTACACATGTCATATCTTCATAATGTACTTTTGTCTTGTGCTAATGTGATAAAGGTAAGACATGCCTTCATATCCATATTTTGAGTATAGTATGCATCACGACATTGAGTACCTACCTACCTACCTAAGGCTTCTTTGTTTAATGTCGTTAGAATTCTTGATCATATTTAGGTACTCACATAATATGGCCTCATTTCAACCATCCTTTTGATCCTATTTTTAATGAGGATGCCCATGAAAGGTAGATTCTTGTCCTTAGTGGATTGTGGATTGTATATCAATGTGATGTATTTTATTTCTTATTTCTTTGATAGCATTACAAGCAGACAATTTGGAAGTTGATAGTTAGTTGTCTATATTATTATAAGTATTCTCTCTATTATTATTGGGTTATCTTGGATTTTTGTATTTGATCACTTTAATAAAGTTTTTTTGGAATATTTCCAATAATGATATTTTAATAATATTCATATTTAGAATTCTAGTATTTATTTGTAAAGGAAAAGTATTTGAATTTTTTATCTTGTGAATTAATAAGTTAAAGTATTCTAATTTTGAATAGTAATTTATGTTAAAATAATAAGATAAATGACACAATAAAAAAGTTAATAATGTAGATATTTAATCTAATTAATATGTGATTAAATCAATTGAAACGACATTAGGTTCAAGAAACATTATATACTACACCTTAAAGTCATATCCCATTTTAATAGTGTAGAATGATATTGTAAGGAAAAAGATTATATAAACTTGATACAATTATTAAATTGGTTTTTTTTTTTAGAATTGTTAGTGTGAATAGGGACATTACTTAACTAGTTCCACTATTAGGTCCCTTTCACATCTTATCACTTAAGTTTACTTAGGGTTCACAAAGATACTTATTACTTTATGTCTCATATCATAAGAGTAAGACACTTGTCATAATCTTATGTTGTCCCTTGTGATTTAATTTTTGTGTCCTAGGTCATTTAATATTAATTGTAAATCATGTCATAGGATTAAGACACTTGTCATGATATTGTCTAATCCTATGTCTCACCTTGGCTATATAACCAAGGGTCTCTCATACATTGTAAATCCATTCTATTTGCATTCTTTGATAAGAATACAACTTACTCTTGTCATATTGATCTTTTTAGTATCTTGTGTTTTCTATAGGCCTTTCAATCTTGGGTGGCTATCTTTATAGCCAAATCTTACATGGCATCAACGAAAGTTGAGTTCTTTGGTTAGTTATTTAGGAGATCTTGAACAAAAATCTTGTATTTTCTTAAAGCATTGAGTGTGCTCTTCTATTGCATCCTTGGGTGATCTTGAGAATAAAAAAAGTGTGATAGAAATACTAGATTCTGGGGGGTTTCTATTAAGGTGTTGTATTGCAAGTAAATTTTTGGATATTGGTGGAGAAAATTTGAGCTCGTCATCACATCTAGAATGTTTGAGAAAGTTATATTTTCCTTTTGTTGTGTCCTAGTTGAATATTGGAGGCTAGATCTACAAGGGTTAGAAGTTGGGAGTTGGCTGCTAAATCTAGAAGGTAGCCATATTTTTGAAGTATTTTAGGTCAAATATGGCCCTACCATCATGCTTAGAAGACCCAAGAACCTATAGATCAATTTTCAAATTGTCAATTTTGGAGAAAATTTCCCCCTAAAGAAATTTGTATTTGTTGGTTGGGTCATACAATCCAACCCTTGCACAATATAGTATGATTTTATTAAAAAATCAGAAAAAATCAAACAAGAAAATTATTTCACTTTATTTTGGTAAAGCCTACATATTTTTTTAAATCAAAAATTAAAAATAAAAAGGGCAACACACAAGGAGTTTGATGTGGCATCCAAGGGATGAAATTCAAAAAATAAAAGGCACAAGAAAGGGGGCAATACTATTTTTTCTTTTTATGTTTGTAATAAATTAGTGCCAATGAAAGACTATATATAACTAGTCCAACACTACCCTATCACATGGAACTAAGACTAGAAACTAGAAAAGGCAAACATGAAACTTGAAATATGAATAAATATTACCTAGATAGAGAAAATAGGAAAATGGAGGGTACAACCGAACCCGGTATTAGTTCTTATAGTTATGTAAAATTATTGAAAGGTTGATTGGACATGTTTCCAATGTCCTAGGTCAATAGGAAATATGGATCCATAACAAGGAAGGGTATATGTTCCTATAGAAATTGTGCTAGTGCTAAGGTAGGGGTGCTAGTTTAGTTTCTTGAAGTAGAATCTTCTTATATTCTCAAAATGTTTAGGTAATATGGCTAAGATGTAGGATCTAGTGAGTTAAGTCTTTCTTGATGAATTTTAAATTTGTATGACTAATATTTCATTAGGGTTGGTTTTATTAGTACTAGGGTAGGGGCACTAGTTTATTATATAAGAGGATGCTACTATTCAACCTTAGGATCTCCTAAAAAAAGGGATTATTCATCTCGATGTGTTTATCATTTAAAAAAATATATTTCCTATCTAATACATATAGAATCTTATACAAATCACCTACAAATCATTTTTTGTAATAGAAAGCATGTAAGGTGGTTAGGTTAAAGGGGAAGATGCCTTAGAAAAATCCCTTGTGGGTACTTAAAAAATAAATCCAAATTGCATGATAATGAAAATCAAAACTAAAATCAAGTCTAAAATACATTTTCTAGTTAAAATAAAAATGAAAACCCTAACGTGCTTACCAAAAGGAGATAGAAGGAAGGGAAGCTAGGATTTATAGAAAAAGGAAAGAAACAAAAGTGGTATAAGGATGAATAGAGATGAAATGGGAAATGGAAAATAAGGGATTATGGAAAAGTATTTTTAATTTGTAAGGAAATTAGGAAGGAGGAAGAATAACTTTTATGAAGGGGATAAAGAAAGGAGTGGGATAAAAAATATCTATTCCATGGTTTTAAAATGCTAACTAAATGAGCTTCAAAGCTTGAAAATAATGATTTAATGCTAGATCAAAGCTTCAAGGTTCCAAAGAACCAAGATGGAGATTAAACAAACTAATGTGCAATAGGAAACTTGAGTGTGTGGTAAGAAAATGAGAGGAATAAAGCTCCTTTATAGATTTTTGAGGGCTAAATTTTATTATTTTATGAAAAAATAATTTTAATTTGGCTTAGTCAATCCAAGAGTAGTTTTCATTTAGTTTTAGAGCCAAGTGAGGGTAGGTAATTTAAGCCCCTATAAAGGAAAGTAAATGATTGCCCCATATCCTACAGAAAGTGAGCTTATATTATGAGAAATTGAGAAGAAAACAAGATCAATGAAAGTAACTTTATCTCTATAGGGGTTTCAATATGTGAGATATGGAAGAAACAAGGTGAGGGAAAGCTATTACTGAGAGATGATATGATTTTTTTTAGAAATCACCTTTGAAATAAAACATGAATAGATTAAGCGTGAAGGAAGTATATAATGAAGGGGAAAATACACATGGAAAGGGGAAAATCTATGGAAAAGAGGGAGAAGAGGCTATAAAGGTGTCAAAAGGGAGAAAATAGGAAAAAAACTAAAATTATGCAAAGCATAACCAAAAAAATTTCTCTAGGTAAATTTTTTTATTACAATTTTCTTTTTAGAAAAATTATGACACTCTAGAGGAAATAAGATTTTTAAAGTGAGATTATAATAAATCATATAGACAATCATGAAATATCACTCTAGAGGAAATAAGATTTTTAAAGTGAGATTATAATAAATCATATAGACAATCATGAAATATTCCAAGGATACATTTATCAAAAGAGATATAGTAGTCTTAATATGTATTTGTTCTTGATTCTTCATTCGTGTACCTAGTCTTATAAAGAATCCACAAAAAGAGTAGTCATTGTAGGCATGTAATAAAAAACTATTAATGTAGGTAATAGAAACACATATAGGAAATAAAATGAAACTCAAACAAAATATAACTAATACTATACTACAGAATACTTGTTGCCACATTATTAAATATTTGACCAAACTAATAGGGGAGAGTTGTATGAATATATGCTCCATAGAAGAAATTGAGGAAAGAGGGAAATAGAGGAAAGAGAGATAATACCAAGGAAAGAAAGACAATAATAAAATAAGAGAAGGGATGGGTTATAATGATCCAAAAAAATAGAAAGAAAAATATAGTAGTGACATGAAAATTGGAAAATAAAAAAGTGGTAGTGACCTATAGAAATTGGAAAAGGAAAAGGTACTAGTCAACCAATAAAAATAGAAAGATAATAGTGACTAGAAAATTTTGGAAAATGAAAATGTTGAAAGTTGGCAGTGACTTGCATAAAATAGAAAATGGATACTAAATGCTAGTAGCCACTTGATGATAAGGCTAGACTAGGCCCATGATAAAGGTGCTAATGGAAATGGTTAAAAAAAAATAAAAAATGGATTAAAATCAATTTTAGGTTTCCACCGAAAAAATAAATTAGAAAAATTATGATGTTTTCAATGGTTATAAGGTAATCACTTAATTAGGTAAGAGGTTAGGCTAGGTCTAGAATTTATAATAAAGGCTTATCATCAATGTTGTAATCAAGACCGGGAAATAATAGTGTGAGTGAGTGATATATTATATGAATCCCTTAAATTGAATGGTGATAGAGAGAAGAGAATAGAAAACTAATTTAAGAATGGAAAAGTAGGAAAATAAGGAGAATGTTGAGAGCAAGGTATTGAGGTTAAATTTCCAAGTGATGAGTCAATGATGATGAAAGAAACTACTAGGGAAAGGATAAATCATACCCCTAAGTGATGAAGGAATGCAAAATATTAGATACATCAAGTTAATGCCCCAAATAGTGGGAGAATGGTTATCCACTCAACGGAGTGTGTCATTAGAAATGAAATATGTGAGATGAAGTGTAGAAGAAGGAAAGTGAATCAATAAAGGAGAGGTTGTGAGTGATGAAGAATAGAGAGTGTCATGATGAACTATAAAGAGAGATAATGGAATCATGTTGGAGAAGAATAAAGTTGGAAGATGTAAGTAAATTCTCCCTCAAATATGTAGGTAAAATCATAGGTAAGGTAAAATAATGGTCCAAGAGAGAAGGATAAGGGACAAGGATAGGTAGAGGAGAAGAAGGTGAGAGTGAGAGATGGTAGAAAGCATTAAATTCCCTCAAGAGAATAATAAAGGATAATTAAGAAAAGAGGTGAGAAAATCAAATAGATCAATTAGAAACACAAAAAAAGGAAAACATGATCAACACCATCATTTTATGTGGGTAGGTTTTGTCTTGATAGTATATAATAAAATAGCTAAAATATAGATCAATGTTAGCAGGGTATAGGGTAGAGAGCAAAAATTATTGCAACTTACTGCATAGGACTTGTAGAACCTTAGGATGAGAAGGAAGATAGGATAAGGGGTGCCCTATAAGGGTCATGTCCCTATAAGAGACAAATCATCGATATATGTATGTAAAAGATAATAGATTAGGAGAGTATGGGAAATAGAAGAAAAGATAGGAATGTAATATAGAGAAGAGACTAAGATTTGCTAATGTAGTGATTATCTAAATATATATGAGTTATAAGGAGTCAATGGATACATGTGTTGTGGGTGAATATTGTTCTTGATTAAGTTATACATGAAATGTTGTACATTTACTCTTTTCTCTCATTGTATCCTCTAGGGAATAAACATACTACAAGGGATACTAGGGTACATATCTCTGGATTGTAGTTCCCCATTTCCTCTTGCCAATATTGGTTCCATTTCTAGGACCCTAGAGTGGATAGTGAAGAAAATATAGAGTAAAGGAATAGAACAAGTAGTGGTAGAAAAGAAGATAACAATAATAATAACAATAGAAGAAAAAAATTCTACAGACTTCACCCTTAGGTACTACCTCTATGAGAGGTGGGTAGGCACTTAAAGGAGGACAAATGGAAAGAGGTTCGAAATCTGAAAATATTCTTTAAAAAATGTAACTATTCAAAATATTTGAACTACCCATGGAATATATAAGGATTAATGGAAGTCTAGACTAGACAAACCCATGGAAAAAGGAGCTAACAAAATAAAAGTAGAGATTGTTGAAAGAATTAAGTTGGAAATGGAGATGAACATGGAATAAATAAGGTTGAAACAAACTCAGAATCAATAGGGAAAATATTTCAAAAGAATGGAAGAAGTAGAAGAGAAGAAAAGAAAATAGGACTTGGAATTAACAAAAGAAAATATTTAAAAAAAAGATGAGTGCATCATCAGGTGTGCAGTTGACAAAGAAGAGAATGCCATTGTGAGTCCATCTAGAGAAATTAGAGAGAAGACACCATAGCTAATTTCTATCATAGAGAAAATAAATCAAATTATACAAAACATAGAAGGAAAGATTGAAGATTATGGAAACACTAAACAAGATTTAGAACAAGCAGTTGTAAGGATTATGACACCACCCCTAACTAGAACACCAACTGCTTACCCGAATTGCACAAATATTCAATTGAGGATACATGAGATTTTTTTATTGATAGGGACCCAATTATAAAATCTCCAAGACATAACATTTGGTGTCAATTACTCAGATGAGTTAGTAACTAGAAGCATGCTGAGAATAAGAGAAGATGTGGTAGAAAATAAAGAGAATCTCATGAGTTTAACAACTTCAAATAAAGTGACGCCATCAACTAATCAAATGATAATTACTAACAAATGAATATATCCAAGGATGAAAATACAATTGAATAGATACAACCCCCAGACCAAGAGTCGCCCTTAATGCCCTTAAAGTCAAGAAGAATTTTGTTGGAAGAATTAGAATATAACTTAAGCAAGCAAGATATAGGAGAACAAGAAGGAGTGGAGAATAACATAGGAAATATGGAGAAATATCACTTTGACATTGGATATACAGATAGTGAATACAAAGAAGAAATAAACATGAATAATCCTAGGAAGTTACCTCTTTATGTAGATACCAATGACATAGAAAAACATGTCTTTATCCTAGAATCTACGTGGCAAAGACATAACATAAAAAATAGACAGTACAAAGTTGTTTGATTTTATTGGATCAATCTATAGGGAAACCCTCAAATGGTACTAAAAAACCTAACTAGAGAATGAAAAAGAATGGGATATAGTAAAACAAGACTTCTTAGCAAATTTTGTCACTCTAGAACTACCTTCAAAAGGAGTTAGCAAACTTTGGGAACTTACATAAAATGAGGATGAAACAATAAAGAATTTGATAAAAAATTAAAGAAATCACCAAAATATTTGATGCAAGAGCATCCTTAGTTGTAAAACAATCATGTATCAACCAAAAACATTTATTTTCTTGCATTCCATTTTATAGCAGTTTCAACATTTCATTTCACATTTCATTGAATTATCGTTTCTTAGCTCATGGAGTAGGATATAACATCTACACAAGGTCATCTACATCATATCTAGATTTCAGATCATTTGCATTCATCTACTAAAAATTATCGCTCTCAGAATTTCATTATAATTCACAATTAGAGCATTTGGCACCAACCTAGTCCAGATTTCATAGTGTAGACCTATTCTAGAGCATGTAGAGCTTAATGGGACATCACACAAGTATTTTAGGTTTGAGGCTTGATATTTCTTGGAGTTTCACAATACATTTCATTAAAAATTGCGAAGGATTATCTTTCATGTTCAAGACTGACCTTCACGTTTGATTATCTAATGGGTTTGTAAACCTTTGAGGTCAACATGGACCTTTTTTGGATCTAGAGAATCATAATTAAGATCATTTGTAATTCATTGTAATCAATCATTAGTAGAGTAGTTTAGGATTTCATGATTTAGAGTTCAACAAGTTCACATTCCCCGTTATAGGATTGTAATAAGGCCTACAGAAAGCTGTAATATTGAATGCCCTTGCGGCATGCCTGTGAGCTATCGTTATATTCGCCCATGAGGCATATGATGCATGTACGATTTATAATTCAATAAAATCTATGTTTACAGAATATTTTCTTATGCTATTTTTGTTGTGTTGACTCTAAGCTGCATGGTTGGGCAGTTCTTTTTGGACCCCCCATCGATGACTACACCAAGTGGTATCGAAGTGAATTTGTGAATCCTAAAGACATTCCTTGTGGTGAACAAAGTTTTGAATTTAGGTAGAATGCTTTTGTTTTCAATCGATCGCCAACTATGAGGTAGTTGAAACCCTTGTATCAAGATCATTGAATTGAGGTAGTTGCACGTAATTCAAGGAGAGATATTTCACCAAAGAGAGTGCCTGCTATGGTGAATTTTAGTGGAAGCATGGATGAAATTTTAGAGATGATGTGAGAAATTCAAGTTCAATTAGATACTATTGAAGAAGATTGAAGGCGAGGTTTAAACCCTAGACATGAGGATGAAAGTGATGATAACCTAGATCATGCTACGAATCAAATTAAAGAATCCCTAGAAGAAGAATAATAATAAAACCAAATGAAGATGTTGAAATCTATTTTGAAAATTGGTGACTTAGAGTTGAAATTCAAAATTATGTGGGAAATTTAAATCCTAAGGAGTTGATTGGCTGAATCAATGAAATGGAGGAATACTTTGAATATGAAGAAATTGAAGAACCAAAAAGAGTCGGATTTATGAAAACAAAGTTGAAAGGACATTCCGCTTTATGGTGGAAAGAATTTTAATTGGATAGAAATAGAAGGGGGAAAGAGAAAATCATAAAGTGGGATAGGATGGTGACAAATCCAAAGAATCAATTTATACTTGCTGATTATGAGCTTGAATTGTTGAAAAGATCGTAGAATTTGCTCGGAAAAGGAGAGATATGTGAAGGAATATACTGAAGAATTCTACAAGATGATCATTAGGACTGGACATAGTGAAGAAATAAAAGACAAGGTTGCAAGGTGATAGGTCCAGATAATAGATCATTTTTTGTTGTTCTTATACATATTTTGAGATACTTTTAGATAAACTTTCCAGACAATGCTCCTACATTATACTATCCTTTCATATCTATTATGTAGACTTGAACCTTAAGTATTATGATGGAATTACATATAATATATTAGTATTGTATGATTTCTATGAAGATATTTATGGAATTTTGATAGAATACTATGTTTTGATTGTGATAGCTATTCTTGTGTACATGCTTTACAAAATTAACTTGTTTGCAACTAAAGGGGGAAAGTTGGACAACAAAACATGGGAGTTCTAGATCACACTGAATGTGAAGATTGTAAATTAAAGGGACTTGATGAAGGTTGAACATGCCTTATTATAACTAGTTAATAAACATTGAAGAAGGGGTCTCCTTCACTCATAGGATTTTGACAAATGGTTGTATGGTTACATGCAATTTTGTTTTGACAGAGTTTTGGTCCTGTTAGGATTCTTTTTCCCTTTCAGTTAGTTGAACAATTCAAGTCTTAACTATACACTCTAAACATTTGGGAGTGGAGTTAATGATTTTAGTTAATTTGTTGCTTTAAATAAGATTCTCTTAAGCTTGTATATAGTTGTTGGTTGAGTTCGTAGAATAGTTAGTTGTTTTTTCAGTTTTATGTTATCAGTTACCTTTTAGTTTCAAGACATGAAATATTTAGAATAATTAAATACAATTTGTGAAAGATCTTGTGTAATATTTATGAATATGCAATGAATGGAGTTAATTTTATGGGATGTGTAGAATTTGTTAGCTAGATTTGGGTTTAGTTAAAGTGAGAATAGTTACTTGAGCAGGCCACTCAAGGTATTGTTCCTCACTTCATTTTCCAATTATTTATTTCTATTTAATAGTTGTTGTTAGCTTATCACTACTTCATGAATCATATGCAAGTTGATTAGAATTTCATATCTTTCTTATTGTTAATAAATGCCTATGAAAATGTATGAAATGGTTGACTAGTAGTACTACAGAGGTTAATTTAGTTGAGTCACTAGTTTTTAACAATTTTGAGTCATTATAGTAATATTTCATTAGTAATAGTTCGGTTATAGTCTAAGCTGCAGGTACCCATAGCAACTAGTTTTGGTTTACGCTTTTACTGTTTTGCAATTATGTGAGTTTCAAACAAGTAGAATAAATTAAGTAGAGTAGCTTTAGTAGTTTTGAGTCTTTAAAGGCATATATAATGTTGCACCATCATAAGCTCACAAGCCTTGGGTTGACAATTTAATGTAGTCTTGAGCAATGTGGAGTGGACTGTTCAGTTAGCTAAACCTCTGAATGGTGTAGGTTCTACCAAGTTTACAATACATTAGCTTAGACTCCACACAAGGTACATCAATGGACTGAGAAAAAATATTCAAGAAGAACTAAGCTTGGTGAAGATGATAATAGTTGAAGAGGCATATCAATTTTTGTTGAAGGTGGAAGAGAAGTTGAACAAGAAGTTTGAACAAAGGTAGAGAAGTGCAAGAGGAAGATTCCAGAGGAGTGGATCACAAACCAAAGAACAAAAACCTTATGCAAATCAAAAAATATATGGGAAACCCTATCGAAGTGAAGAGGACTATAATTCATACCGCAGAGGAAGAGAAGATAGAAATTTCTACCATAGTGACAGAGGAGGTCACAATTCATACTGTAATGATGGATACCAGAGAGATGAAGGAAGATATGAGAAGGGACCATTTAGAGGAACTTGTTTTAAGTGTGGAGGTGAAGGACATAGAGAATTTGAATGCCATCAAGGAAGTACCATAAAAAAGATTGAGCATACTAGAAGAGTGGCTTATGTGGATGAGGAACATGTTGAATCCCCTAATTTAGTTGTGAAACTTGAGAAAGGCAAATCATTGGTGATGAGGAGAGCTTTGATGCATGAAGAGTAACTAAGGAACCACCAAAAAGAAAGAGTTTGTTCAGAACAAGATGTAACTCTAGAGGAAAGGTATGTAAAGTTATCATTGATAGCACAATAGCACTGATAACCTAGTTTCTAGAATATTATAATTTGTATAGGTCAATGATTGGTAGTTTGTTACATGTAACTACATCTAGACTAGATATAATGCAAGAAGTAGTGATGGTGGCTAGATTTTAGGCAGTGCCTAAGGAAAATCATGTCAAAGCATTAAAAAGGATATTTAGATATCTAAAAGCTACAATGGATTTTGATTTGTGGTTTCCTAAGAGTGAACATTTCACACTAACTACATACATAGATGTAGATTGGTTCAGAAGTATAGATGACCGAAAGAATACAAGTGGTGGATCTTTCTTTCTTGGTGATAGTCTTGTATCTTGGTTGAGCAAGAAGCAAGATTCAATATCCTTATCTACAATAGAAGTAAAGTACATTGCAGAAGTTTCATGTTACACTTAGGTATTATGGATGAAGTAGAACTTGAAGGAGATGAAAATAGAGTTTGATGAGCCCATTTTCATTCTTTTTTTATAATTCCAGTGCTATAAATGTTTCCAAGAATTTAGTGATGCATTCAAGGACAAAAAATATTGCAATTAAGTATAATTTTGTGAGAGATAAGGTTGCACACAAAGAAGTGAAGTTGGAGTATATTGAGACTAAGGAGAAAATTGTAGACATTTTCAGAAAAACCTCTTCCCAAGGAGACTTTTGAGTATCTTTGATAGAATTTGGGAGTGGTTACTCCCTCCTCTTAAATCAAGAGGAAGTACAAGGTGAGGGGGAGTGTTGACTCCCTACCACAGGTGAGCTTGGTAGCCTTGTGGAACGATATTGTTAGTGGAGGAGAAAGGAATTCCAACTACCATATCCTTCAAATGAGTTGTTGTCTATTTCCATTGATGTTAAAGGGGGAGAAAGGAACTCAAAATGCTATATATTTTAGGTAGCTCAAATGCTCAGGAACTTTAGTTGTATCACATAGGGGGATTTCCAGATAAGGTAGGTTTGTACTTATGTGCTAGCAGTAGATTTTTGTTTTCCGTCAATGATAAAGGGGGAGATTTTTGAACATATTTTGTTATTGATTTCAAAGGTGTAATGCCAAATTTGGAGATTGTTGAACATATGTTTTCATTGATGTCAAAGGCATAATTTCATATGTGTAATGTCAAATGTATTTTCCAAAGAGTCAACATATTGGTGAGAATTAAATGTAATTACTTTTGTCATGTCATGTGTTTGAAATCATGAAGTAATGTGACAAGTTTTGTAAAAAAAGGTGAAGAAATCTTTCAATATGAACTTTAATCAATAGTAATTGCAAATTTGAATCCAAAGATTAGCCCTTAATATTAATGTGATTGCAGAATCAAAACAAGAAAAGAAAAAACATAACACATGAGACCGAATTTACATGGAGAAACCCCTAAGGGAAAAAACTCCACCATAGAAAGAGAGAGGCAAGTATATTACTTGTATAAGAGTGAATTTGCACCCCTTATGTGAATTCCCCTTTTACCCTTTTCCACTTTAGAAAACCAAGTTCAAAGGCTTAATTACACCTATGTCTGTTGCTTTCATTCCACTTGGAACCTATTTTGAGCATCGGTGGGGGAATTTTTGTCGAAGATGCTTGCGTGACAAGTAGACGTCTGCACAGTGTGCTTACATCCCTAGTAGATTACTGTGGTTGAACCTGCAGAGGCATTACACTTCTCATTGGAATTTGACTTGTAATGCCCCCTTTGACTGACCGACCCGAATATGGTCATTTTCTTCAGCTCTCCTTCAAATTCCCTCCTTATACATGCATCTCAACTTCTTTAGAACCTCTTCCAAGCTTTGAGATCAACTTCTTCACACTATTCTTGCATTCCAAGCACTTCCAGCAACACTTTTGCACTCCATTGCAGCAACAAATTCACTCCATCACCTCAGTAGAGAAAGTTTGGGACAAAACCATTGCAACAAAGGCTTGAGTACTCTCATTCTCTCCTCCATTAGCCTTGAGTGCTTTTTTTGCAGGTGGTAAGCTTCCCATTCCTCTCTTGTATCACTTGGTTGACTAAGCACACTTACTATTTTGTAGTGTTTTAGTGTTCTCCATTATATTACTTTCTTTATCACACTCGCTTTCTTGGCTGTCCATGGAGGTGGAAACACCTAAACAAGGGTCTGACTGAGGCAGGTCCCTATACAACCACCCAA
Source organism: Sequoia sempervirens (assembly GCA_007258455.2). Classification (NCBI taxonomy): domain Eukaryota; kingdom Viridiplantae; phylum Streptophyta; class Pinopsida; order Cupressales; family Cupressaceae; genus Sequoia; species Sequoia sempervirens. The sequence goes on from VDFB02058332.1 coordinate 43,558, forward strand.
CATTTTTCCTCCTCTTTGTGTGTAGGTGGACGTGCTTTTGGGAGCTAGCTGGTGAAAAAATTTCTTTGTGAGATCATTCTTGCCACCCTAACTCTTGCATTTTTACTTTATCATATTAGAGAGTATTTTTGTTTACTGCATTAGCTGCTTATTCTGCATGTGATGCCAACACACACTGAGAGATGCTACCAAGATTGTGTCAATGTCCCCATGATCATGTCATTCCTCAGTAAGAGAGATTTTTGAGGCATAGTGTTGAACGTGAAAACCAACTCACCTAGCCCCATCCTATATTTTGGGTCTACAGAGTGATTGAAGGACCTTATAGTCCTCATCATTCTCATCCCACATTTCCTAACACCCTGCCAAGCTGAGGTAAGTTAGGGCAACCTTCTTCTCTTGGCCCTCTATGACCTGGGGCCTTGAACATGGTTGGCCCCCCTCCCTTAAAATTACTAATTCAAGAGATATTACAATAGTAATACGCTTCCTTATAAAAATCTGTAGAATCTAGAAGCACTCTGTTACTTGCTAAATTAAATGAATAACTCTAGTTCAAGGAATGAATACCACTATGGTATCACCAAACAACATATAGTAAAACCACATGGAAAAACCCATTCCTACCTCCTTGAAAACCACCAAATCCACCCAAAATAACAACTTATAGATGCTCTTATAGTTGTCATAAGGCATCTCTCATGCATGTGCACCTAGGGAAGGAATCTATCATAAATAGTGTCATAGTCATCATAGAAT
>VDFB02058333.1:0-14298 GCA_007258455.2 Sequoia sempervirens
CACCAAAAGTTAATTTTGAGCTCTATTGAAGGACAAGTTCACCCTAGGGTGAATGGGTCATGGTAGTCCTTTCTAAAACTATAAAAAATAAAGTTGTAGCCCTTTGTCTACACTTTGCTCTTGTACCTGCAAATTTTTGTTTTTGGATCTAGACCTACAATAAATCTACAAACATAAAACTTTTATTTGTTTGTATGGTGGTTTGCCTCAGTCAAACCCCAAGTTTGGTAATTAAACCTTGATAAATGACAAAGATCTGATAAATGACAGTATTTGAGCCCTAAAATTAAGTGCATCTAAGGTTGTTATGAGCTAAAATGCAAAGAAACCTTACTCAAGTGTGTTAGAGTATGATTCCTCTATGACAATGACAAGATTCACTTAGGGAAAGGTCAAAACACCCCAAATAAAACTGAAATACAATGATACGTTACTATAGGTTGTTAGTAGAGTGAAGGTTGAGGATGAGAACACTAGGAAACAAGTCATTAGGTTAAAGGAAATGGCCAAATACATCTCCCACACCTAGAATCCATCATGTCCTTCTATTGGCATCAAACTTCAATCATATGACAAAAGCTTGATCAAAATCTATAAATGGACTTGAAGACCTACAATTACAAACAAGGTTGCTCCAAAACTTCATTTTTTCTTGATTGAATTTTATCTCCTTGCTTTCTTTCTTGCTCTTCAAAAACATCTAGTTTGAAATGGTGAAAAGACTAGGTTTTATAGGCTTCTTCTCTAATTTCCTGAATATTAGATCCCAATAGCTGACATTTGTAAGTTGAATTTGAATCAATAAAATATTGCCACAAACATATTTAAAAATGGGTCTTGTCACTTAAAGGGGACCCATTTTCCCTTGGGCGAATGGGTCCTGGCCTAAAATCTTGGGACATTCACATTCCAAGGTGATTAAAATATTAATTGCATTAATTAAATGTTGGTTTCCCTTTTAGAAATTGGGAATAATAAGGCTTTGGAATGCATAATTTGGAAAATTAGAAGATTAATTAAGTCCAATAAAATAAGGGACCTAAACAAAGTGTGAAATTGTAAAGAGTATACAATTTCCTACACTACACTTTTATAAGAATACATAGTCATTAAAACTAGTAACCTATTTCATTACTCTCCATCAACCCTTTTTTTCTTTTATTCCATCTCATCCCAATACCAATTTGAAGCTTTCCAAAAATCAAATTTCTTCAACCCGTTTGGAAGTAGTATTGCTATAATAAATTCTCATATAATCTTGTTATACACCATTGCATATAGATTACATTTCATGATTATCGTATATTTACATGACACCATAATAATTATCAAACAAGTGAAGAGGATGCAGTATATGTTTTGGTTATCAACCTATACAACATTTGTAAAACATGTAAATCATTTGCCATCAACCATTGCATCCTTCTATAACCATCATACATATCTTGTAATATGATCTTTGCTAACTTCAACATCTCATGATTATATCCCTTCATAATGTTCATTCATTACTTCAATCAAAATTTCTCAATCATTAGAAGACCAAAACTAAATACTAATGATAAAATTGGTTGAACAACCCATGATTAACCAAGAGATTTTTTTCCTATTTTTTAATTTAATACAATATAAAATCATAAACATATTTCATGTAGATTATCTTTCATGATTATCATATATTCACACCACACCATATAATTATCAAGAACGAGAAGAGGGTGTGATACTTGCTTCCACTATCAACCTGCACATCATTCCTAAAACATGTAAAGCCTCTGTCATCAACCACTACATCCTCAGTATATTAGCATCATATAAATATTGTAATATGATCTTTACTACCTTCAACACTTCATGATTTGAAACCTTTACAATCTTTATTTATTACTTCATTCAAAATTTCACAATCAATTTAGAATAATGCTTGCTACTAATGATAAAATTGTTTGAGAAGACCCATGATTAGCCAAGGGGTTTGTTGCATAGTTTTTTATCTCATACAATGCAAAATCGTATAGGCATAGAATTTCATTACCCTCAATAAAAAATAACTCAACATTAATTTTAATTTCTAGTTATGATAGTAACCTTTGTTGACTATATTCACTACAATTTGGAAGTCCCCTTCAAATTCTATTTCCTTGTACCTCACTCTTATAATGGCTTGCAAGCCTAACAAAAGGGAAAGCCATTCTACCATATTATTGGTGGCACTTCCCAAAACTAAGAACCATTGAGGAAAAAGCACCCATATAAAACCCTAATAAAAAAACCAACACTTGCTAAACTCAAATTACCCTTTAAGTCCCTATCACTTTTAATTTAGCACCTTTATGAAAGTATTTCTAGCTAATTTTCATTCTTTATTTAATCTCATCTATGAACCCTTGAATGATATAACTATTTCTATTAATTATCTTTACAAAAAATATAATATTCTTTAGTACAATATTTTTTTTTATATTTTTTATTTATTATAATAAACAAAATGTCCTTACCATTTTTTATTTTTTAAATTTATTCGTCATAATAACTAGTAAAAATTATCTTCATAATAATCAGATCTTTATTAAAATAAGTTCAATTTTTTTTATTCTCTTTGTTGGTGTGAACAAGGTATATTACCTAATTGGTTTACCTCTTCGGCCCCATTCACACTAATTTACTTAAGTTTGTTTAAAGCATTATCATTTTATGTCTCGTCATAAGATTAAGACACATTTAATAATTTTATTTTGTCCCATGTCTCACCTTAGCCTATATCACCAAGGGGTTGTTACTGTAATTCATTTAAGTAATATTCATGTATGCATAATGTGTATTTGCATCCTTTAATAGAGTAGAATTGTTCTAGAACAGATCTGGTCCCTCTTGTGACTTCATTGAAGCTCCTAGATCTTAGATGGCTATCTTTGTAGCCAAATCTTACATGGTATAGAGAATTCTATATCAACTCTTACATGGCATAAAAGTTTGTGGGATTTCTTCTTGTTAGTGTTTTGAGATATCTAGGTTATAGATCTTGGTTTCTCTTAAAAATTAGATTATGCTCTTCTTTTGTATCAAATGATTACCTAAAGAATTAAAAAATATTAATAGGAATATTAGATTTGGGTGGTTTATCTTCATGTCTTTTTTACAAGTTCATTTTAGAGTATTTTGGTGTAAATCGAAGCTCACTTTTGACTTCACAATGTTCAAAAAAGTTAGTTTATCCTTTTATTTTGTCTAAATTAGATATTGGAGGCCAAACACACAAAGGTTTGAAATATTTGAATTTGGGAGGTGGTTGTCAAATGTAGAAGGTAGCTATATTTTTGGAACATTTTTGGTCTTCCATCATGTCCAAAAGGCCCAAGAATATAATTATTGATTGTCAATTCATTGAATTTAGACACTTTTTTCTTGGCTCATTAGAGAAATTCCCCCCTCTAACTTATGGATTGTACAACCTATTTTTTTGTTATATGGTTGTAAAATTAATCTCTAGACACTATTGGCATATGGAGACAATAACAAGTCTTCAAAGTGGTGCTTGGTCTACCAAGTAAAAAATAATAATTACCAATTTTTTAAAATAGTAAATGGGTTTATTATGTAGGTCTCTAGCATACAATCATACCCTTCTTGCATAGGGTATCTCACTAGAGTAGGACACTTGCAACCCATTAAACAGGTACGATGTGGTTTAAGCCTCATCATCCTTACATGATCTCACTAATTGGTAACCAACAAAGTAGTATTTTAATAAGTAAACTATTGATCCACTATCAAATATCTAGGTATATCCCACCAAACCACATCTACTATATAATCAATAGTTCCTAACATTCAAGAGTTTTAATGGTGATTTGGAATATTTCATCCATCAAATATATTTTGGTGAATTTTATTTTCTATTTTCTGACATCATCATAACATAAGTTGACATCAATAAATTTTACCCCCTAAACTACCCTCCACACCATTTGTATTTTGATTTTTGCTAGTGATAACTTTAAGAAATCCCCCTCAAAAAAAGAAATAAAATCTTGGTGAATCTTTAATTTTTTTAGGAAAAATATTAATTTCTATTGGCAAATCTTTCAATTTTTTTTTTAAATATTAATTTTATTGGTTTTTTTTTACATCACTAAAATTTTGTAGAAATTTTGGGTGAATCTTGAAAAATAATAAGAAAATGCATTAATCATAATGGAAAATCCATTCAATCTAAAAATAATTCTCATGGAAAAGTAGGGGCCTAAGGGTGGAAATTATCGATGGGTTTAAGGGGTAGACTATAATATTTACTTTCCACCATTATTTTAAAATATCATATAATGACCCTTATTATATTTTGCAAGGTAAAATGTATCCACGATTTGTAATTATCATGGGGCCAAAAATTGCTTTTGGATCATTGATCTAATGACCCTTGGTGTATTCTACGAGGTAAAATGTACCCTCCCACGATCTATAATTCTCATGAGACCCAAAATTGTGGGCCACATAAGCATTATAGATCGAGAAACATTTTACCTCATGGAATGCAAGGGCCATTAAATTATATTGTAAATCAATGGTGGAAACTAAAGATTAGAAATCTAGCCCTAAAGAAACTAATAATTATGATATATTATTGGTGAACTAATATTGATTTCTACTATAATTTATAAAATTTAGACAAATCTAATCTATCATGTATCCAATATTGTGGCAAATTTTTGAGCTAAATTTTTTAATAAAATAAATTCTTTGGCGATTTAAATAAGACTATAATAAAATTTTGTAAAACTGTGGCAATTCAAGTCGCATTATAGCTCAAACTATTAGCCAATTTTGGATTCCTAAATTTCAACTATTAGCTAATCAACAAATATTAGCCACTAAAAAATCATTAATTTTTTCCCCCAAAATTTGCAAGCTCTATTCTTAATCATATTGGTTCCTTTTTGTGAGTCATTCTTTTTATTGGGGTAGAATTTTGAGAGCTTCATAGTGGTGTAGCTTTTTTTAATTTTGGTTATGGATTTTTCTATAATTGTATATTCTCACAAGTGTTGCTAAGTAGTTCTCATTTTAGAAACTTCTAGGGCTTCATTTGGGATCATATGGTAACATGCTTTGGTGTAATTTTTTTAGAAGTATATAATTTTTTGTGTACTTTGTATTGGTGTAATAGTCTTTTTAACATTCTTTCAAAAAAAAAAAATCATTTCTATGGCTAAACTTTGAATTATAATGCACTAAGATCAATACCACTTTGTTCATTTGGTAAGTGGCACCTACAATTACACTATGTGTAAAAATCCAAGATCATATATTACTAAGGGGATCCTTGATGGAGTGAATTTGAGAATAATATTGTGGTGGTTGATTGCTTTCATTTCTTTATTATATGTTCATGTAATGGATAAAATAAAGATTAACTCCTAAGTCCATATAATTATTCCTCATAGAAAAGGTTAGTATGAAATTATCTATTAGAAAAAGGTTTTAAAATATATATAAAAGAAACTAATTTTGAAAAAAATGATGACAATGCAAATGCAATATGAGATATCAACTATGATAAAAAAAATTGGTTACATTTGTTCATTTAGCTCTTTTGATTCACAATTTCATCTTGAATCGTGAAAAACACCTAAGGAGGATTGGGAGACTGTAAAAAAATACATGACAAAAATAAAAAGATTATGGGATATCATATTGATAATGGTTTAATGAATCTTGATCCTAAATTTTTTCACCACATCCAAGACTACATATCTAAGATTAAATGAACAAGAACACAACTAAAGGGTTGCAAGATTAATAAAGACGATTCACAATTGATTCTAAATATGTTATCTAATCTTTGTCCTAGGTATTTATTATTTGTTTCTTTCTTTCACACCCATCAAATTTCTATTGGAATTACATATGTTGATACTAATTTTGATGTATTCTCAAATCGTTTAATCCAAGAGCAAGTGAAGCTAGTTAAAATGGATCTCATTCAATCTTCTAAACCATAAACAATAATGGCTAGTGAGCTTCGGGTACAAAAAGAATCAAGGAATCCTAAAAATAAACAAAAGAAGAAGAATAAAAAACCTACAAAAATATTCTAAATCCCATCCTTCAAAATAAAATTCATGTAAGAAGGAGAATCCCAAATGTTCAAATTATAAGAAATTAGGGTATAGTGAACATCAATGATATTCAAAATAGATTGATTAGTACTGCAGAGAAACCTTCACTTAGCACAAATTGAAATAGGTGAAATAATGATCCATCACCAACAATGAAAAACAATGCAATAGACTTGATTCACTTGACAACTTTCATAAATTGATTCATCTCAGACAATGATTAAATGCATTCTAGATCACATTGGAAACATTGCCATGGAAGCCTAATGTGCATTCAACAAGGAAAACCCAACATGATGCATGAGTTTCTTGGTATTTTAGTCTTCTTATAACATGTTCTATTGATTCCCAACCAATCATGTTCACACAAAGTATAAATCTTATCAAACCCTTCATGACTGTTCCAAAGAATGTCCTACATTTCAATGCACCGAACTGTCATTAAATAAATTTCACAAAACAAACAATGAAGCCAATCGCTTGATTGAGATTGAAGATAAAATAATTACAAACTTTCTCTCCAATTTTTATCAAGATCGAATGGTGGAAAAGGAAGTTATGACATTTTTCCCAGAACTGCAAACCTTAAGTAGGATTTAGACCTTTACTCACAAAAATGGTCATAACTTATTCAAAAATGAATGGAATTTGATGAGACTTGAAGAAAATGAAAGTGGATTCACATGAAAAAAAATTCAAATGGTTTCAGATCAAAATGTGGATTGTAAAATCCATACCATAACATTTTTTAGACTGTAAATTATGCCAAACTTTGTTAGAATAGGGCAACCTCACCAAAATAGGCATATCTCCCACAAAACTAAATGAAATTTAATGAGACAAAAATAATTGTAAACTAGAAAAAAATATCTTTCCACCCATGTATTATATTCTTTGATATGAGGTCATACCAGGCTGTACACCACTTCATTGTGAAAACAATGTAAGACTGAAAAAATACACACAAAATTGAGGTTTTCATTCATCAAGCTTCAAAATAATGTATCCAAACCCCCAATTCGAGATTTGGAGTGTCCTTATACATTTCCAACAAAAAAAAACTATTTTCAACCACCTTTTGATTAGTTTGTTAACAAAACACCTTAATGACACTTTTTGACAAGTTGCTTGACAACTTTTACAATTTTTGACCAATAAGCCTACAACTCTCCAAAATGGATCAAAATGATCCCAAATGGTCATAAATGACCTTATTAGACCAAACACATAAAAAAAACATAAAACCAAACTTTGACCAAATTTGACCATATGGTCTGAAGGTGCCCCTGCACCATACTCCCAGGGAAGAGAAAATTTGAGATCCACCTCAAATAGGAATTTTCTTTCTTGTCTTCTAGTTCCTTTGCATGTGTGCATTATTTACTTTTTCCTGGATCTCAAATACATTTGTATCAACTAGTGCACTTGTGCGTTTTGGTCCATTAACGTGCTTCTTGAGCCAAGGGCAACTTGGTACAATGTAGCCATGTGTTTTTGTTTTTGTTCTTGTTCTAGCTTGACCTTGGGCTGCAATTGTAAAGTTATTGTCTCTTTCATCAACTTTATCTTTGTTACCTGCACATGAAATAAACATATTGAAAGAAATCACATTCTTCTTCTTCATACTTCACTTCTTCATCCACCTCATGTTGTTTTCCACACATTCTTTTCTCTTCATGTTTCTCCAAAATCTTTGGCTTCACCTTAATCTTACTCAGCCATTCATTTGCATTTCTGAATTGCTCATCCATTATTTTTTTCTCCTTGACATCAAAATTCTTAACTCTTGGTTCTTCTCCTAAGAACCATGCTATCTCCTTATCCTCCATAACTATCTTCTCTTTTTGGACTATCCTTGAGTCCTCTACATCTTCTTTTGCTATCTCTTCTTTGTCTTCTTGAACATCACCCACTTCAACATCAATGTCACCATTACTTTCATTAGTTTGAGAAAATTCAAAAGAAAATTCTTCCATTTCTTTTTTAAACAACATGTTGCTTTCAAAATGTGCTACCTCATCCATTACCTCATTTGTTCTTGCCTCATACTACTATACTTTCTTCTTCCCACTTAACAACAAGCTTTCAATTCCTATGCACTCATCCTTCAAGGATGTTAATACATAAATTTCATCCCATAGTTTCTCAACTCATATGTATTGTTTTTGTTGTTATACTTTTCTGCCATGTTGTAATGCCACAACCTTCCAAACACAAGGTGGCATACATCCAAATGCATAATATCATAAACTATTTCATCCTTATAATTGCCTATATGAAACTCAACTTTACATTGCTCACTTATGGTTACTCGGTTGCCTATCTGAAGCCAAGTCACTGAATAGGGTGTGGGGTGTTGTATTTGTTTCAAACCCAATTTATCTACTATATATCCAAAAACAATATTATCCATGCAGATATCTGAAATCACAACTTGACAACATTTACCTTTAGACTTGCAGGTAGTCTAGAATAAGCTTTCCTTTTCCATCTCACTTTCTTTCTTGGCTTTCATTTCTTCCTCTTGTATCGTCTTTTCCATTTCTTCCTCTTGTAGCTTCTTTTCCACTTTGAAAATTTTATTTAATAATGATGATGTCCTTTTCCCATCTTTCTTCTTATTAAGAGCCATCATGAAATATCAAATCTCACTAAACCACATTAGCCAAAATAATAGATCATTTCCCAAAGATCTTCTAGCTCTGATACCAATTGAATGCAGAGAAACCTTCACTTAGCACAAATTGACATAGGTGAAACAATGATCCATCACCAACAATGAAAAAAAAGCAACGAACTTGATTCACTTGACAACTTTCATAAATTGATTCATCTCAAACAATTATTAAGTGCATTCTAGATCACATTGGAAACATTGCCATGGTAGCCTAATGTGCATTCAACAAGGAAAACCAAACATGATGCATGAGTTTATTTTTATTTCATTCTTATTATAACATTTTCTATTGATTCCCAACCAATTATGTTCACACAAAGTATAGATCTTATCAAACCCTTCATGACTGTTCTAAAGAATGTCCTACATTTCAATGCATTGAACTGTCATTAAATAACTGTCACAAAAAAAAAAATGAAGCCAATCGCATTGGTGAGATTGAAGATAACATAATTATAGGATTTTGGTCCAATTTTTATCTAGATCCAACAATGGAAATGGAAGTTATGGCATGTTTCCTAGAACTACAAACCCTAAGTAGGGTTCAAACCCGCCCTCACAAAAATGGTCATAACTTATTCAAAAATTAATAAAATTTGATGAGACTTGAAGAAAATGAAAGAAAATTCACATGGAAAAAAAATAAATCCAATTGGTTTCAGATCAAAATATGGACTGTAAAATCTGTACCATAATGTTTTCCAAACTGTAAATTCTAGAAAAAATTGTTAGAATAGGGTAGTCTCACTAAAATAGGCATATCTCCCACAAAACTGAATGAAATTTAATGGGACAAAAAGAATTATAAACTAGAAAAAAATATATTTACATCCATATATTATATTCTTTGATATGATGTCGTACCAGGCCGTACAATGCACAACTTCAACTTGAAAACAATGTAAGACTCAAAAAATGCACACAAAATTGAGGTTTTCATTCATCAAGCTTCAAAACAATGTATCCAAACCCCCAATTCGAGTTTTGGAGGGTGTTTTTATAAATTTCCAACAAAAACCAACTATTTTCAACCACCTTTTGATTAGTTTGTTAACAAAACACCTTAATGACACCTTTTGACAAGTTGTTTGACAACTTTTTGACAACATTGTGTAACTTTTACAATTTTTGACCAATAAACTTATAACTCTCCAAAAAGGAGCAAAATGATCCCAAATGTTCATAAATTACCTTATTAGACCAAACACATCAAAACAAAACATAAAACCAAATTTTGACCCAATTTGACCATATGGCCTGAAGGCGCCCCTGCACCAATTAGTTGAAGCATATTCTTAAGAAGAATCAAATAAATTTGACTACAACTATGTTAAGGGATTATTCTTCTTCTTCTTCTTCAAAGTTAGAGATGTAGAAGGGGAAAGTAATTTTTTTAGTTGTAAATCCTAAGTTAGAGAGATGGATACTTTATTTTTTAACTTCACATTATATGGCTTCATCATAGAGTATTCTTTTTTATATTTGAATATCATTCATCACCACAAATCCTAATAACTAAAAAAACATATATGTGTGTTTGTGGGAAAGGATCTATTGACATAGAAAATGATCATTCAATGATACATGTCCTTGTGTGCTTTCAATGTCAACTGATATCCTTTCTATTTTTACAATCACATGTGGTGGAGTAGGGAAGAGTGTTGAGTTCACACTATATTCTATCATTATTTAGGATTTGCATAGTAGAGATATTATTATAGTTGACAAGGTTGATTGTCAATATCAAGTGTAAACCTTCTCACATTTTTCTCATATATTTTATCTAACTAGTGTGCACAATTAGAAATATAGTGTGGACAATTTTGAGGAGATACAATATGGTCATGTGAATATTGGTGTTCTTTCATAAACAAAGGTTCTAGAGACATATATTGAAATTGCATCTCCTCCATCTATTTTTTCTTTTGATGAGACAAGTATTATTACATCTATGACTTCTAATGATTCAATGTAGAAATACATTCACCATCTTCCAAAAATTTAGCTACTTTGGATGAGTACTTGATAGATAGTGCAAGTTTATTTTATGAGTCATATCTTATAAAATTGGAGGAAACTATTAAGGACACACATATAATCTTTGATGTTAGCTCTTATGGAGTTGCATCATCTTCTTCAAATTTTGTGAGGGAAAATTTAGAACCTCTCGTTCTTTCTCCATGTGATCATTTGTCACAATTTGATTTTTGATTGGAGACCCTTGAGTATCATTTGGATGAGGCATCTTTGTCTTTGGATTAATTTATACATCTGTTTACAATAGGCTTTTGATTGTCATCTTCATCAGTGTGGCTCAAAATACCTAACTTGATTGTTGCAAATTTCAACATGAACATGGTGGCACTTGAGTAGAGTTCATAGAGTTGACACATCTTGAGATTTCTTCCCTCATATTACTTTTGGGAGTGGAAAAACTTCCTACAAACATTTTTGGTTTTGTTTCTTCCTAAAGGGAGGAATATTATTTGATAGTTTCACATTATCTTTAGCATTCAGTATCAAGAATCCACCATAATTGTAGGATATGAACTAGTTTCAGGGGGTTTACATGGTCTCTCTTCTTCTCTCTTATAGGGATATTTTTCCTCACATAGGACTTTATCTTTCTCATACTTTTGGAGAGCTTCTTGTATTTTATCTCTTTTGGAGATGATTTTTTTCTAAGTTTTTCCCATTTTCTCTATTTGTGAGATTAATTTATACATGGGTACCTAACATGGTCTTGTAGTTGGAACCCATCCTTGCATCTATACATCATGCAAATCATCCCTAAGTATCATTTAAAGGGGGTGTTAGTGTTAATAGGGTATATTATATAACCAATTTTCCTCTTAGGTTTTATTCACACTAGTTTACTTAGGAAATATTCTTAAAACAAAAGCTAAAGTAAATAACTCATGCATAGTATTGGGTTATAATTAAAAAAAAAAAATGTCTAAAATAAAATACCTTTTGAATAAAAGCAAAAATTTGTGTTTATCAAATGATTGTAGCTCAATTGATTGAGCACAATTGTTGAGGGTGATGACATTTTTCTTGATTACCTCATTCACCAATTTTCAAATTCCTTAGGTGAAATAAATAATTGATGAAACCATGATTAATTATTTTATTTACTTATTAATTACTTTAATTTATTTTAGAACTATGTAAGAATTATTTTATATTTTATTTTATTTACTTAATAATGAGTTATAGTTTTTTTTTTTCAAATATATGTTTAAAGTTGTGTTTTTTTTTACGTACATAATCACAACATGTGACACTCCACCATAGAACACCTTCAAGTGTAAACCCCTTTTTGAAATGCTAATAATTAATACTATCATTAAGTTTTTTTATTTATACCTCAAAATGTTTTAGCTTAGTCTAAGCCAAATGAGGCCACAAACTGGGGAACTCATCCATGGTATGAATTCACTACTTTTAGTCTAAATCCATGAGCTTGGTAGCTCGATAGGGACATGAATCATGTGAGGGTTTGAAGCACAAAGACAAGGGAATGAACAACCACACATTTAAAGCTAAGGTTCAAGCTTTCAAGAACATTAGATCAACAAGGGCACAATACCCATGATTATGATACTCAATAGAGGTTTGAATCTTGGCGACAACAACAACAATGCCATGATTTAACCATCACACTATACCATGAATGAAAAATAATACCATTAATTTACTATTATTTGTCTTGGATATTAATTTGTTGTTTCTTTCTCAAATTCTTTTCCATCCCTCATCCTCCAATCCACCAATTGTTTCACCTTTTTATTTAGGAATATGTTTTTTGTAATTTATAACTCTTTTCTCTTCATCCAAATGATAGATCATAGAGTAAGATCATAAATATTAATGCGAAAAATTCTAAAAAATTTGTATATTGAAGCATTCTTGATTGACATTATAATCATTATTATCTTTTCTTTCGAAACAAGAGAATGACTTGTTTAGTTGATAATTATTTAAGTGATAGTTTGAGTAGTTATGAAAATTCCTATCAAACATGATAGATGCAATTTTTATAATAATAATAATAATTGACATTACAGTGCATATTAATTATAAAAAACTACATCTAACATGTGTAAAAGAGGTTAGGATTTTACCTTTGGCTCCAAGATAAATTGGGAGTAGGCTCTCTAGGAGTATTTAAACTGAGTATTATAAGTATATAAGATACCCTTGGAGGAGAGGACTTGGTCTAGGGATTGTTACAAAAGGAAGAGATGTAATATGTCTCATAAAAGCCCATAAGCATGACTTTTGCAAGGCTGAATGATATAGGAGGATTGTAGTTTGCAATGAAACAATTGAAAATTACAAGACTATGGAGGAATAATGGTTTTTGTAAGAGAAATTGGGATAAAAAATATTTAGTTGGAAAAAGAAGACCAAATTACTAATAAATTTAGATTAAAAAACTAGAAGTGGAAGGCACGTAAAAATTGTAGTATGTTATTTTGCTCCATAGGTCTAAAACTTAAAAAAAAAAAATGGGATGAATGGTTAGAACCCACACACAACCTTAAAGAAATATATATCATACTACATGGAGAAGTACTTCTCTTAGTAGATTTTAATGCAAGCATACTAAATGGGAAAATCAAAATTTTATATAATGAAGAAAGAGGAAAATGATCAGCACATAAGATATTTAGATGATAAGGGAATATCAATCATTTTGGTGAATGATTACTTATTTTATTTGATAGATATGGTATAAATATTTGTAAGGGAATGGGTAGGTGGAAGAAATATACAAAATAATACATGCAAAACTTTTACAATGGAGCAATCTTTGTTAATTAAGTTGTTTGTTCATAAAATTTATTAGAGAAAATGGGTAGTAATTGAAGATTATCTTATGGAATTAAAATCATACCATATCCCAATATTTATAAAAAAATTTTAGTAAGAAAGAAATCAACACCCGTTAAAAGTGTAGCCCAATAGACAATTCCTAGCAAAGGGAAGCATTCTTATAACCTAAGAAAATTATTTTATGTTCAAGGAAGTGCTTAAACAAAGAATTCTAAAGGAGGAAATATAATAAAATATACTTTTGAAAGCTATAAGTTAACAAACATAATTCAAGAGGCATTTCAAAGAGTAAAAGAAATAAAATAGGAATAAGGAAAAAAAATAGAGGCATGAAAATTACAAGGTAAAGATGAGAGATGTAAAAGAGCTAGGTAAAGAGAAGACAAACACAAATTTGTACAAATAAATAGTAAAAGCAAGAAAGAGGAGTTTTTCAATACAAGGAGAGAAGAACTGATATATTTAGGGAAGAATATAAAAAAAATAATTGGAGGGAACTTCAACAAAGAAAAAAAATAGAGAATAGCATAATAGTTATCTAATGGCTAGAATATGCAAAGAAATTGTATAAACATGAGTTAGATGAAGAAGCCCCTCTCATTGTCAATACAACAATAAAGTTTTTCTAATTTATAAGAGCTTAAGGAAGACATTAAGAAGATG
>VDFB02058334.1:0-28135 GCA_007258455.2 Sequoia sempervirens
GGAAGGATCCCATCCGCAGCCAATTGATCTTTACCATATTCCATGATGACTTTGGATTTCTGCAGTAGAAGGTCGATGTCCTCCTTATCTTGAGATAGCACATATTCCAGCAATTCCTTGGCTCTAACTGCATCCTTTCCAACTGAAAGGATTTCCTTGATGGCATCGTCTCCTTTTGCTTGTACATCCTTCAACCAATCTATTGCAGTTTGAGCAGAGGCCTTCATCTTTTCAATTTCAGAAATGGTTTCTTTAGGCAAGAAACCAGGAGTGGCAGAAGAAGATGGGTGAAGGGATTGCAGGGGTTTCATCACATCTTCCAAGCATTTCCTAAGTCTCTCATTTTCCTTTTTCAGCTCATGCTTGTTCTGAGTCTCTTTCCTTAACCTGCCAATTATCACAGCACTGGACCCTTCATACTCCTCTATATCTTGTTCCACAGATGCTGGTCCAAGGTTGAAAGTTTGTACATTGTAATCTGTACCAGTGACTTCTTCTCTAGTCTTGTCTGCAACCGGGGTGGCAATGTGGATCACTCTGTTGTTTACCTCATCCCTTTCTATTCTTGAAACCACTTTAGCAACCTTCTTCTTCCCTTTGCCGATCTTATACAGCATCTCATCCCAATCCAAAGGAGTGTCCTCAACAACTACTTGTTTCTTCCTTGTGATATCCTTTTCAAGCCAATCCGGGACAACAGGTTCTACTCGGATTTCCTCTATTTTTTCCTCTTCCTGTTGTTTTTCTGGCGTTTCATCCTTTCCTTTCTCAGGAGACTACCCACCTTGGTCACCTAACTTAGGTTCATCCTCTTGCACAGGCGATGGGGTTCTAACCAGGATATTCTCCTTCTCAGGTGATTCATGGCCTTTGCTATTCTCCGGAGAATCTTCATACATTACTAGAGGAGAAGGATGCTTTTCTTTCTCTTCAACTTCAAGCTCAGCCGCCTCACCAAAGAGATCTCCCCCTTTGAAAGGTTCTACCTCTCCGCTAGTCTCATGTTCCTCAAAAATTTCTTGCTTAGGCATGCTTGGTGGAGGAGAAGCAACCTTAGATGGCTCCACAGCTCGTAACTTTGGGGAAGAGTCCATCTTTTTCAAAACCTCCTTTGGAGAGGGAGTCCTGGATCTCCTCATATAAACTTTGGTCCTCTCTCCTGAACTCTCCACATCAACAATCGAAGGCTCATCTTTTGAGGTATCCTGACCCTTCTTCTTTGAGACCCTGGTTGTTCTTGTCTTCTTTGGTGGTGGAGGAACATCCTCTTCTTCTACTTTCCCCAACTCTTCCTCATCAGAGGACCTGCCTATCTTTAAAGCCTGACTTCTTTTCTTTCCTTTTGGCTTTCTTTTCGGTTCTGGCTCACTTTCTTTAGGGCCTCTGATTTTTATTTTGAAAGGTGAGCTCTTTTCAGCCTTCCCTTTGGGGTCATCTTCCCCGAATTCCTCTGAAGTAGACATAGGATTAATGTTTCCCATCAAATTAAAGGTACAAGGTACCTTCTCACTCTCCAGCTCCCAAACCTTATGTTTCAGCCATGAAGTAGTAAATTTCATAACGAGGGCCATTAGGTCTTCCAACACTATGACCTCATCCTCATTCCAGTTTATTTCCTCGATTGACCTATCCTTAATAGACTCATAGGCATGGTCTTGCACCATGTTTCCATCATCCTCCATTGTGTCAGGGATTAGCTTGACATTATATTGTCTAATCACATCAATAGGGAGCCTAGAGTACCTTTTCTTCCTTGCCTCTAAATCATCTTTGATATTGGCCCAATAGTCTTCTAAGTCATCCCTATGACGGTACTCTTTGGTGGCCTTCTTCTGTGCTTCCCTGGTGATATCAAAGTTTGTTCTTTTGGAGTGGAAGGAAAAACCATGAGCTACCAATTCATCCCCTACTGTATGTGCTGATTGGATAGAAGGGAACACCTTTGCTACACCAATTCCAAGAGGGAAATCCCCACCAAAGCCTTTTTTATGCTTTTCCTTCTTAACAATTGCATCAAATTCACATATCTGTCTAACAATTTCCAATAACGCAATATGGTCAGTAGGGTACCTAGGTAACCTATATGGAGCAGCCGAGCATCTATCAATTCTGATTTAAGAGAATGTGGGAAAGTGAATGAACCAAGCTCTATATCTCTTAATCAGTTCCTTCACTCCATTTAAAAACTTGACATGTTCAGCATTTTGAAGCATCTGAGTGATATGCATAGTGAATGCATCATTAGCCCTTTTGTAATCCCGGTGTCCTAGGTGCAATTCCAGATAAATCTCATAGACTATGTCCTGTCCAAATGTCCCTCATGGATTCAAACCCTTGTATGGGTAGAATCTTGCCAACACATACATGACATAAGAGGACATGGTGAATCTCTTAGTTTCTAGGACGTCCCGCAGCTGCTTGTCAATTATGGTGCTGATAAGTCTTGCCCAGTGGTAGTTGGTTCCCTGTTCAACTTTGGTGATCACATGGACCATCCAACTCTCTAACACCCCAGTGGTCTTCAAACCTGCTACTCTGCTCAAAAATGTTATAGCATCATAAATGTTCGTCCTGAATTTAACCCTGTGCAACTGCTTGGGCAGTTTAGAGTAATGTGATTTTGGCTTTTCCAACCAAGAATTGATCATCTGTTGAGCTTTGGTTGGCTCATTCTCATAATATGTCCTGGCCATGTCCATGTTCAGAGCACATACTAAAGGCAAATCTGGCATGTCAAAGGCTTGGGAAATAGAAACAGGACTAAAATTTTCCAAGACTCTTCCTTCAGTGCTGACAACCCTTTGTGTATCAAAGTCATACTACCGGGCACACTCAAGTATAAGCTCATAGCATTGGATCGCCAGAGGAAACCCTGCCACATGAACAAGTCCGAACTTCATCATTCCCTATCTCAGGACCGACAGATCCTTCTGAGTTGTCCTCTGTTTAAACTCTTCGTATCTCCAGGCCCCAACATTGGTGTCAGACACTTTGGACCACACAAAAGATATCTTGCTTTCAGGGAGTTGACTCCTAGTGTCCAATCTTAATCTTTCGGCCTCTGAAATGGAGGACCCCTTCATGTCACCCTTGGATTTTCCTGCAGTGGCCTTGCTTGACTCAGCTTGCACTCACAAAAGATCATCATAAGTATCCCATTATCATGCATATTCCAACCAAAGGTTAGCATAAAATCAGATAAAGCAGTTAAGAACTATCACAAATCACTAATCCTCGAGAATCCAGAAAAAATAAAGCAATCCGGGAAAACAAGGTACACTGGGAAAATCCAGTCGGGGCAGAATTTCGGAGAAATCTGACCCAGACGGATTCCTGTTGCCAAAACATCATTAGTCAAATAAATCACTAGTACGGACAAAAAATCATAAGATAATCACGAAATTCATTCATTGGCAACAAGAAATTAGCATTTAACCTTTACTCCATGAATCCTATCTTCGGAAAATTGAAAGAAATAAAACCAAACAGGAAAACCAGAAAAGTCCAGACAGGAAGGATTTCCGCGGATAGTTCAAATATTCCAGAATTCGCTATACCCCGTGGAATTGGCCGAAACCGAGAAAATTCGAGTGCGCAGAAATTCCGCGGACACCACGGGAACCCGACGAAAGACAACACGCGAACCGGCGACTGAATGTTCATGCAAAACCTTGCTAATTGGAATTCGAATAATTTAAAAATTGATGCCAACCAATCAAGATTCAAAATGTAAATGAATTTAAGTTTCCGGAGCTTTCAAATGACGAGTCCTCACGGCAAAACAACAATGCCCTAATTTTGACTAATGAACCTCCCGCCATGAAAACCAGGGTTAAGCTCGGGGTTTGAAATACCATCCACGAAAATCAATCTAAAGCACTCCGAGGCTTCCCAAGGGAGGGGCTGTTTTAACATTGATGGAGGATATGTAAATCGCCACAATTTCATCGACCCCAACAAGATTTGGGAAAAGTATCGAAAACCCTAACCTCACAGGATACAACAAATTACGCACTTAGGACAAAAATTTGACCCATAACACCATTCGAATGAATGCACCCATCATCTAATGAATAAATAAAAGCACACATGGCATAGGTGATGAGGTTTTCACGAAGAGATGGGTCCAACCCTAATTCGATAAGAAGAAAATCGTGACTAAACATGGGCCGACCCGAAATGACCATCAATCGACTCAGAAAACTCAATCATTGCGTAAACAAATGGAAGGGCCATCGACAACTTACCATGGATTGACCTAGACAAAAGTCGAGCTAGAAGAAGTGACCACAAAGCAAACACGCCCTAGCAACGAAAACTCTGACACCAGCGCCCAAACAATCCACACGCAAGCGGTTCAAGATCAATCCTCAAAGCTCGAATGAAAACTCTCAATCACCAGAGCAGCAAGCAAATGAATAATGAAATCGAAATGATGCCCAAAAGACTTTAAATCCACCCATATACGCGTCTGAGCAAAGGTACCTCAAGCATTAATGAGCGACAAGACGTGTCTAAAAATCCGGAAACCCGAGCCCATGACGAAATTTCAGAAAATCCCAAGATACGCGGAAAATCTGGATGAACACAGATTTCGCGGATATGATAGAAACCAGGATTTTAACGAAGTTTAGGATTTTGGCACAGTCTGGGAAAATCCGCCAGACCCGAAAAATCCCAGAGTCAAGCAAAAACCCGGATTCGAAAAATTCAGCGATGAACAGACAATGAAACAGAGCTCAGGAAAATCCGTCGGAACTGGAAAATCCCGGAGTCAGGTCAAAACCCGGATTTTCACCAAAAGCCAGTTTAAACCAATTTAAGCCTCAAGGAAAGACCAAGGCCACCAAGACCAACATCTCAAGACCTCAAAAAGATAAAACCAATAAAACCAAAGGTCAAAAGACATCCCGAAAAGAGGGTCCCTACTGGGTGTGCAAAACCGCATAATAGAAAGCCTAGTTTGATTTGATCCTCGTACACTCAACATTTGCTCATACCGTAGTTAGATTTCTGAAGCTAAGTGATTAACTATCAAGCTAGAATAGAGCATCCGACAGAATTGTGTTCATCAATTCATATGAAATTTTATGTTATCATTTTGAGTTGTGGATCTCAGGGAAGGCTTCTAGATGTATTATCTATTTTTTCCTTGAATCTTAGAGCCTTGTATTGATTTTTGTGCAAGTTAGGAGATCCAGTTGATTAATTTTCTATTTATCAGTACAAAAGGCTGACTTGGTGAATATAGCGTGTTGTGGATATTCAAGGAGTAATTTTTAAAGTGTTTTTTGTGTTTGAGCATGTTGATTTGGGTCCTCACTATGTTGTGACTGACTTTGGTTGGTGCGCATTGAAAATTATTTATGGATTGAGCTGACGGTTTGTAAATATTTTATGTTTTATTGAAGTTGACATGTGGTTGATTAAATCCTTAGTTGCAGATATATATAAGTGATCATTTATATCATTTTGATGTGTGCACAAAGTGTGTTGATGTGTGATGTGAAATTCAAAGAGATTGTAGAGTGATTATGCACAATTTCACTTGTGCATAAAAGGATTTATTATGTGAATTAAAGTGGACAAAGCAAAACAATAGAATCAGACAAAAGGTCAAGAAAGCGATTAATGTGCTTAACTAGACTATAATTAGGCATTAACAGACGCTATTTTGTTAGTTCAAATCTTTTGGATGTAATCCAAATATTTTTGTAAGGTAGTGAGTCTTTTTTTGTATTTGAGCAGTGAGCTCTAGGCAGTGTGCCTGAATGCATGTGCATTTCCTTTTTGTAAACACTTTTGAGTATACTTAGATCATATTGTGGATTGACCTCCATTGTGGTTTTTCCCCTAACAAGGTTTCCATGTAAAAAATCCTTGTGTTATGGTGTTGTGGTTGTTTGTTTTATGTTCATGCACCCTTCTTTTGGTTGAATGTTATAAGTACTTTAAAGATCAAATTAATAAAGCAAAAAATTGTAGAACACTAATTCACCCACCCTCTCTATGTTCCTTGATTCCAATAGGCGATGCACTTAAGATGGATAAAAACTCATCAAATTCTTTATCTATGATTGGAAAAATGGAACTAAAAATAGATGAATTACTTAAAGAAAAGAAACAATTAAATCTGCACAAAGTGAATCAAATGCAAATAATTCTTATGTTGACATTTCACTTGGAAATTGGAATTATTTTGCATCTTTTCACAATGAGAGGAGGGATCCAAAGGTGGAGGCACAACATCTTGAAAAGGCTAGAGAACTGTATTCTAAAGTGTTGGCATAGAGATTAGGAAATGTTTATGCTACAAATGAGGTAGCCATTGTGCTAGCTTAAAGGGGTCAATTTGATATTGCAAAGGAAATTTTTACATAGCTACAAGAAGCTACAATAGGAAACATCTTTTTTTAGATCCCTGATGTGTGGGTAAATCTAGCACATTTTTACTTTGCACAAGGATAGTTTTTGCTTGCAGTGAAAATGTATCAAAAATGTTTGAGGAAATTCTAATGTGGCACTAACACCCAAATTTTATTATATTTAGCTTGAGCACATTATGAAGCAGAACAGTGGCAAGATTGTAAAGAGTGTTTCAAATTTTTGTTTAATGTAATGATGGTTTGGAATTATCTTTGAATTCACTGTAGAGGGTGTCCCCAAATCTGATTTCACTATAGAGGGATTTGACAAATTCAAATTTGTAGTAGCAAACTCTGAATTCCTTTCCCTTGCTTTCCTTTTCAGAAGTCTCTAGGTCCTCTCCAAATCCTTATCACCCATGCAAGTAGCTACTAGATAACTAATCAAAATGCCTCATGCCAGGCTAATGAATGAAGTGAGGTCAAGCAAGACAAATGAATCTACATTGAAAGTGAATAATCATGCCAATACATCGCATGCATGAATACATCATGCCAATAATTAGCCAAATTGGTTTTTAAAATTTTGTCTACTTTGGATTTGACAACTAACTCTTTAGTCATTTTTATTTCTATGTCTAAATAATTTCTTAGTCAATGACCAAATTAGCCATTTATTTACTCATTTATAGATGAGTTGCAAAAATTGAGTCGAATTTAGTCATTTTTAGTTGTTGTGACTGAAAATTTTAGTCACCTAGTCATTTATTTGTCAAATTATACTAGTGTGATATCCATATCAAATCCAATCAATCTTCATCCACAAAAAGGATGATAAGCAAAGCCATACAACCCCCTACATAGTGAGATAATCTATTTTAAAGAAGCATTAGAAGCACACTTGTGGAGTAACACTAGAATCCTTAATCCAATAAGAAAGGAAAGATACTTTGTTTGCTAGAAACCATATTAGAGCCATTAAATGAATTAGGTTGGAATCATAATAAAACAACAATAGACCCAATTCCAAGGAACACTCAAAAACTCAAACTAGCACAACTCTGGAATCTATGAAACAACAATTGATTGAAAAATGATCTAGAACACAAATGATGTGTACAGATCTAAAAGAAAATGCAAATATAATGCATGCAAAAAAATAAATAGTGCATACAGGTGATCCCACAATAGTGGTTTACAATTTTTTGCCAAACTGGACACTGAAATAATTTTTTTAGCTAAATCTTCATTTTCAAGCACCTATAGCGGCTAAACCGTGAGGAATTTGAAGATGATGCAAACTAGAGTTTCATGACATTTTGTCTGTAGATTATAAATATATTTTTTCAATTTTTTTGGAATCAGTTTGCACTTCTTTTTCCATCTCCCTCAAAAACTAGTTTTTTTCAAAAAACAACATTTTGAAAAAGTGATGCTCACCATATAATGCATAACTCCTTTTCCATGAAGGATAAAATTCTAATTCTTTCGAATTTATATTTGTAACTCTGATATCTAGTTCTTCCACTTGGTTAGATAGTTTTTTATTGAATTATTTTTCTTTAATCAAGTTTAAAAGTCAAACCAATTACAATTCAAACATAGCACGGCTATATAACACGTAACCATTTTTGTATGCATTGAAATTCTTTTTTTTTGTTGGATCAAGGACTTCAATATCTAGTGCACTCATTTTTTTCAATTTCTTTTTGATAATCTACTATTTTTCCACATGTACAGAACAAAGAGCTTGATTTTCAGTGAAAAACCCATGTTTAATAAAACTAAAAAAAAAATACATAATAAAACCAAAACATATTAAAATTATATTTGTTGAATAGATCACGCTCCAAGAACTACCTAGTTGGGTTTGTGAAGTCTCCTCCATTTTCATCTTCTTCGAGCGCTATGGAAGTGCAAAATTTTTGATTTTTGTGTTTGAGAAGGGGAATGTGGGATATTCTGAACCCCTAGGAGTTCCACCTTTTAATTTGCATTTCCTTTGGGTTTTTGGGTAGGAAATGGGGGGAAAGAAACTAAGTGGGTTCGCTCAAACCTGTAGGTTCGTTCGAACCCCTAAAACCAATTTTTTTGCCATGGGCTCATTTTTGTGAGTTTTCCTTCCTCCATCAAATTGTCAACCACTATTGTGGCTTCACCCATATATAGATGAATGTGCCTCCATTTTGCAGGGGAAGTGCTGGGAAGTAAAATTTTCACGAATGAACCCCTGGGAGTTTGAGTGAACCACCTTTTAATTTGCATTTCCTTTGGGTTTTTGGGTAGGAAATGGGGGGAAACTAAGTGGGTTCGCTCAAACCTGTAGGTTCGTTCGAACCCCTAAAACCAATTTTTTTGCCATGGGCTCATTTTTGTGAGTTTTCCTTCCTCCATCAAATTGTCAACCACTATTGTGGCTTCACCCATATATAGATGAATGTTCACTTTTGCCTCCATGATTTCTAGCCCTACAATATATGATGTATTTTCACTCAAATTAGCCTATGCATTAATGATACTATGTAAAATTCCTGAAAACACAAAGATAGAAATGTCAAGCACAAAGATAACAAAATTGTAAAGAACTCATTTACTGTACATTTATCAAATGCAAAGGTTTACAAGTATATAGCCACTGTAGGAGAATCTTAGGATAAAAATCAATGGAAAAAAATCCATTAGTTAGCTTATACAACTGTAATTAGAACAACAGTTAATAATAGGTGTGATTCCAAGTTGAACAATCATTAATAATAGTTGCACAAGTTAATGTGTAACTAAAGGTTGGAAATTCCAAAACTAAAAGAGTTGATTGCACTAACAATTTTAAGATGTAGATTAACTTTAGCAAATGCAATTGATTGGTGTGAAACCAATCTCTAGAACTGCATCCTTAGTATTTTAGTGGACACATATGAAAATTGAGAGGGAACATTGACAAAATCCTCAATTACTGATTGGAATGGATTGTTGAGAGGGTTTTAGCTTGGCACAGTTTGTTTTGGAATAAAGGCAAAATGTTGAAGTTAACAGGAAAGTCACTGCATGAAAATGAAATAGATATAGAAAGTTAAAACTCTTTGAGGCATCAGAGACTAAAAAAAAGAGGAAGCCCACATAATGGTGCGAGCATAGAAAGGAGGGAGGGGGCACTAGAGGGGTGTGTGGTGGAGAAGCAAGTGACCATCCTGGGAAGGAAATTATGTGCTAAAGTTTAAACAAGAAAAATTGTAGAGGAAAATAGATAGACTATGCCATAATAAAGGAAGGAGTTGATGTTGAATTGTGGTGAGAGCATCACAAAGGCCTACATAATATTTGAATGCATTTACTATTAAAATTAACACTAATTTCTCCCTCCACTGTTAATTGACGATTGATTCTAGAAATATGATTTAAGCAAGTTTTAAAGATGCCTACAATCTTATATGTTTTCTTTTATCTCCAATCTCCACCACCTCTTCTGACCGACTATAGGAGATTAATCACTTTGTGGTGGTACTTATAAATCCACCTTTATGCAACTATTTTAATACACATTGGAATAGAGATTAAAAATCTTAAGAACTCTATAGAGTCTCATATATTTGTATTTGGTCATTTCCAATCAATAGAAGATTTGTTTGTATGTTGCAACATACTTTATCTACACACTCTATTTTGTTTAGTTTACATACTTTGTTCTATTTTATATCAGCACTCTATTTTATCTTAATTCCCTTGCATTCTATAGATTGGTATCATAGCTCAAAGATTTAGGGAGAGCTACGATGAGTGAGAGTGAGTTCAAAGATTTCTATAACTCTAAATTTCCCTTCCACTTGAAGATTACATCTATCAAAAATTTGAATCAACATGGATTTAGACAACAGTTTGGCTCAACTTCACAAGTTCCTATTTTGACTGAGAAAAAAATATGATTCATGGTTCATTAGAATGAGAACTTTACTTTGTCCTCATGATCTTTGGGGATTAGTGGTTGATGGATATCCAAATCCTCCTGACCAAGTAGCAGAGTTGGCCCTATCAAATGTTAACCAAAATTAGTTGAAGAACATAATGAAAGATAATAAAGCTCTTGGCCTTATTCAAAAATGCTTAGATGACACTATATTTCCAAAGGTTTCTAGTGTAGAGTCTTCTAAGAAGGCTTGGGACGCTCTTAAAACTTGTAACTAGGGTGTATCCAAGGTGAAGAATGTCAAGTTGCAAAACTTGAGGGGAGATTTTGAGAATCTAAAAAATGAAAGATAGTGAGACAATGGATAGTTTTATGACCTAGGTCATGAATATTGTTAAACAATTGATACAATATGGAGATGAAATCTCAGAGAAGAGAGTGATTGAGAAATTTCTCAAAAGTTTGATAAAGAAATTTGAAGTTGTAGTTGTGCCTATTAAATATTTTAAAGATATTAATAAAATGAAAATTGATGAGTTGACTAGTTCTTTGATTGCACATGAATCAAGGATGACAAGATATGATGATAATTCATTAGAAAATGCTTTCAAAACTTAGCTACATGTTACTAGAGAAAGAGGTAGAGGTAGAGGAAGGTATAGTAACAATGGAAGAGGAGGAAAAACCATTAATCAAAGAGACAATAGAATTGATTTAGAATCTAAGGTGAAATCTCAAAGGAGCCCTTCTAATTCAAGGGGGAGTAACAACAGAGCTTGGAATGAAGGAAACTAGAGGTATTATAAGTCTAAGGTACAATGTTATTATTGAAAAAATAATGGTCATTTTACTAACAAGAGTTGGAAGGAGCAAGAAAATGCTGGTAAGTAGTTTGCACACATCATAGAGGAGTCTAAAGATAATTAGAAACCGGTATTTTTGACTTGCAATGTGACTCAAGAAAGTTCAAATGATGTTTGGTTTTTGGATAGTGGTTGCAACAATCACATGACTAGAAACAAGGAAATGCTTACTAGTCTAGACTCTAGTGTTCATTCTAAGGTAAAGTTGGGTAACGATTATAAAGAAAGTGTTAATGGTAAAGGAGTGATTGATGTGTATACCAATAATGGTGAAAGAAGAACAATATATGATGTGTATTATATACCTAGTTTAAAATGAAATTTTTTTAGCATTGGACAGATGATGGAGAAAAGGTATAGCGTGTTCTTTAAAAATTAGGTATGTAAAATCATTGATAAGTATCTAAGTAAGTAGCTAATAGCAAGATTAGATATGATAAAAAAAATAGAATGTTTCCACTTACAATAAGAAATGAATTATCTAACTCTTTGAATGCTTATAAAGTTAAGAGTTTATATGAATCCTAGTTATGAAAAAGGTATGGCCATTTACATTTTGGTGATCTAGATTTGTTGCAGAAGAAGCAGATGGTGAAAGGGTTACCCACTATTCAAAAACCAACAAGTTCATGTGAAAGTTGCATACTAGCAGAGCATCATAGAGATATTTTTCTCTAGACTCTCATATAGAGCAAAAGGTCCATTGGAGATAGTACACACAGATTTGTGTGAACTGATGTAAAAACTTTCATTGACTTGTAATATTTATTTTTTATCCTTTATAGATGATTATAGTTGAAATACTTGGGTTTATCTTCTGAAGAAAAAATATGAAACCTTTGGTGTATTCAAAAGGTTTAAAGCCTTGGTTGAAAAAGAGACTAGAAAATATATTGAAGTTATAAGATCAGATAGAATAGGTGAGTATAAGCTAAATTATTTCATGGAATTTTTCCAAGATTGTGGAATCAAGAGAAAGTTTACTACTCATTTTACTCCATAGCAGAATGGAGTAGTTGAAGGAAGAACCAAACCATTATGAACATGGCTTGGAGTATGCTGAAGAGAAGCATCTATCAAATAAATATTGGGGAGTAGTAGTTATATGTTTAGTTTATATCTTAAATAGGAGTTTTACTAAGAGTGTGAAGGACCATGTTCCCTAGGAAGCTTGGAGTGGTAAGATTGCAATGTATCTCATTTGAAGATTTTTGGGTGTGTGGCCTATGCACATGTACCTAAAGAGATGAGAAAGAAGTTGGATGACAAAAGTGAGAAGCATATTCTTATTGGATATAGTGAGGATTCTAAGGCATATAAATTATATAATTCCATTACCAAAAAGTAAATTATTAACATAGATGTTGAGTTCAAGGAAAAAGAGGCTTGGGATGAAAGCATAGATAATTATGTTTGAGATGGAGTTGTATTATATCATGGAGATGATGAAGGAAATGAGTAGGCCATATAGAATGGAAAGTTGATTCCACAAGAACATACACCTCCAGTAAGCACTCGAAGAAGACAATCTCTATGAGTTATCTCATCACAATTCAGAATGTCGAGAACTCAAGAGCATGGTGAACCATCTGGTTATGATGGACAAAAAACACTATAATCAGAGGTTAGTAATGAATCAAATCCAACACTAGCTACATTAAGGAATAGAATGAAAGGTCAGAAGACTAGAAGCTTAAGAGAATTATATGAGCATAATGAAGAAATAGATCAAGTTTCAAATTTTGCATTGATTGCATATGATCCAATAAATTTTGAAGAATCTATTAAAGAAGATGTTTGGGGAAAAGCTATAGATGAAGAGATTGATGCCATAGAGAGAAATAACACTTGGAATCTTGTATATTTACCTTTAAGATAAAAATTGTATAGGTGTTAAATGGATTTATAAAACTAAGCTAAATGTTGAAGGTAAGGTTGAGAAGCACAAAGCAAGACTTGTAGCTCAGGGGTTCAGTTAGCATCCCGACATTGATTATAATGAAACTTTTGCACCTGTTGCTAGACTTGATACAATGAGGATGGTATTGGCTATTGCAACATAAAATAAATGGAAAATACATCAAATGGGTGTAAAATCTACATTTTAAAATGGATTTTTGGAAGAAGAGGTTTATGTGAAACAACCTCCGGGATACGAAATTGAAGGAAAAGAAGATAAGGTATATAAGTTAAATAAGGTATTATATAGATTGAAACAAGCTCACAGAGTATGGTATATGAGGATTGATGAATACTTGAATAACAAATTATTTTGTAGGAGTCCAAGTGAGCCAACCTTATATACAAAGGTAAATCGGGAAGGAGAATTTTTGATAGTTTGTTTGTATGCTGATGATTTGATTTTTGTTGGGGATCTCTCTATAGATGACTTTAAGACAGCCATGAAAATTGAGTTTGATATGATGGATTTAGGATTGATGAAATATTTTCTTGGTATTGAAATTACTCAATCTGAAGATGGTATTTTTATTTTTCAATCGAAGAATGCAAAATATATTTTGAGAAGGTTTAATATGGTGAACTGTAAGGCAATTGCAACACCAATGGAAATTGGTACAAAACTCAGTAAGAAGGATCAAGGTTCAAGTGTTGATCCAATCTTGTATAAGAAATTGGTTGGAAGTCTCATGTATTTGAAAACATGGAGGCATGATATAATTTTTTTTGTAAGTTTGATTTCCAAATTTATGGAGTCTCCAATGAGCACCCACTGGCAAGCCAAAAAAAGGATCTTAAGATACATTATTGGAACAACAAATTTTGGTATTTTGTATACATTAGTTTTAGATTTTAAGTTGACTAGATATTCTGCTAGTGATTTTGCAAGTAGTGTTGATGACAAGAAAAACACATCTGGGTATGTATTTAGTTTTGGATAGGGTGTAGTATCTTGGGCATCAAAGAAGCAACCCATTGTGACCTTATCATCTACTAAGGCAGAATATGTTGCAGTGATAGCAATAGCTTGTCAGACTATATGGATGAGAAAATTTTTGACTGAGTTGTTACATGCATTGGAAGAACCAACTCAATTTTTTTGTGACAACAAATCTTCCATTGCATTAGAAAAGAACCATGTTTTCCATAAGAAAATTAAGCATATTGATACTAGGTTTCATTTTATTCGAGAATTGGTAAGTGGAAATGAAATTTGTATGGATTTTTGTAGATCAGAAGATCAATTTGCAGATATATTTACAAAACACCTGGCAAAGGAGCTATTTGAAATTCATAGAGAGAATATAGGGTTCTGTATGATTAATAATAGTTTTAATCATATATAGTCAAAATTAAGGGGGGTTGTTAAAATAAACACTAATTTATCCCTCCACCATTAATTGAAGATAGATTCCAGAAATATGATTTATGCTTATCCACAAAATATTTTTTTCTATCATTAACTTGTCGTGTACTGCAAGTTTTTAAGCCACCTACAATATGATATGTTTTTTTTATCTCCAATATCCACTTCCTATGCTCATCAATTGTAGGATATTAACCTCTTTGCAGTGGTACCTATAAATCTACCTTTATGCAACTATTTTAATACGCACATTGGAATAGAGATTAAAAATCTTGAGAGAGTTGTAGTGTTTCATATATTTGTATCTGGTCATTTTAAATCAATAGAAGATTTGTTTGTATGTTGTAGCATATTGTATCTACATGCTTTGTTTTGTTTTTTTTACATACTCTATTCTATTTTATATCAAAACTCTATTTTTTCTTAATTCCTCTACATTGTACAATTACCACTCCAACAAAGTGTGAGATTTTTTCTCAGAGCATATGAAGGTGTTTAATCAAAGTGTAGTAATCATTAAAGGAAAGGATAGATGCCCAAGGAATTTTTTCCCATATCAAATGGAGAGGAAAATACCGAAATGAAGATTTTTTAATTGCAAATTGAAAATTATTTTTGTGTAAAGTTGAGATGTAATAAAATTAATAAACGCAATTGTTTGTGTGACCTGTGTTTTTGGTTTTTGTTGAGGATTTTTTTAAATAGGTTAATATAATTGGAATTAAGTATGTGTTTTTCCTATTTTGTTACATGTGCTATCAAACATTTCTTTTATATTTAGATATCACAAAACTTTCAACAAATCTGTTAAATACTTAAATTTATTCACATGATTCATGTAATGTACATATTGATATGGTTTTAATTTCTAATATCCGCAATCATGGTGGAGATGAGTGATCTACTTTCACCCATTTTATATATCATGGAGGATGAATCAAAGTCATTTTAATGTTTTGTTTCTTTGAAGGAACATCTCAGTAAAAAATTGATCATATGATAAAAAAATGGAATTTATTCTTAGCTTCTAGATCTTAGAAAGGTTGGTGAATATTTTTTATTTTCTTTGTTACAGTTAGAGTATCATTTCTAGTATTATTTTTCACATCTCGAAAGTTACTTTAAGCTTGGAAGTCAATAATAGTAATACAATACAATTTAACTTGTACATTGAATGCAAATAGACTATACAAGATACAGGCATTTCTATGCATGCATCTCTTGTAGGTCTAGGTTAACAAGTAGTTTAGTTGAAAGACTTGGTTGACAAGCTTTTCTTTTTACTATACCAAATGAAAGAACAAGAATTGACTAAAGATAGGATTCAACTAATACAAGATGGTACAAGAGAATTTATGCCTAGTGTTCTTACATCATTGAGGATCATTGAAAGATGAAACTAGGTTTATAACATTAATATATATATATATTATTAAATTTGATCATTTGAGAAGTATTGAAACTATGATGCACCTTTGTGTTTTCAATGGAATCACTATTAACTAAAATAAGTTAAGAAATTAATTTGTAATAGTTACAAGAGTAATATTATAAATATATTATAAAGAAAGTTGCAAAACCATATGAGTCATGTAATCTTGGTAACAATTAATGGTGTTGCACTTCATAAATATGTACGTAGAAGAATTTAGGTAATAGACTAAAAAAAATTTACTCAAAAGCAACATCATCATCGTTTGGAAGAGGCAAGGCTGCAACTACTACCAATTCTACCTCATACTTGACGAAAGTAAGAAAATAAAATCATAAACATAAAATTAACAAATAAACAAGATAAAATCTTAGAAATCCCCATAATAATAAGAGAATAATATTGTGAATGATCCACTCACTATTATTGAGTTGTAAGGTCAATTTGAGCCTTTGAGGGAGCAAGAGTAGGATATTCCACAAAGAACAATGGGAATGTTCTCACACAGTTTTCTATTTATAGACAACAATTAATATAGACTGAAACTATCGATTGGAAATCACCAACTTCTTAGATATCACTAATACAAAAGAGTAATTTCCAAAATATTAGCTACAAAGATCCCTATGCCAAGTTAGGACATTCTTATAAGCCAATATTGAGTAACATCACACATGATAATCACAGCACACTACCCATGAATGCATATCTAATAAACAAAATAAAATGATATGTATTTCCATAATCTTACCAAGAAAGGAATGCAAATGCCAGGTTTAGGGAAAATAGACTATAGAGGATTTAAAATTTTGAAAATAAATTTGGTAGAGCGAAGCCATTAACCTCGTAGGATCGAATTAATCAATCCAGGGAAAAATCAAAATTTCTGATTTAATTAAGAGTACAATTTCTTTCAATAAAAATGAATACAAACTAGGGCTTGATGCATACATGACCAATGGGTATGTGCGTGGATCATCATGGAGAAAAACAAAATTCAAGTGGCAAAAAATTAGAAAATAAGAGTTAGGCAACTGGACTTAAAAATTTGAATAAGTTATCTATATATTATTTCAAAATATGTAAGAATAGAATCTAGAAAATTGAATGGGTAGTTTCTAATACTAGGATTTTTTTATAAAAAAAAATCTATTTTATAGTAAATTTGAAGTTTCAATGTAGTAGTACCTAAATTCTTTAAGGAAAAATAAGAAGTAGGTGTCCTGTCTCACTCACACTCTAACCACAATAAAAAGATACATTTTTTATAATATTTTAGATATAAGTAGAGGACTCATGTCCCAATGTGATATATTTTTTCTAATTTTTTCCAAGTAATAAATTAATTATGAATTTTTTATTATAACTTTTAAAAAAAAAAATCAGATGTCCCCACCTCAATCTTAACTTGTCAAACTTTATGAAATTAAATTTTTCTTTTAACTGTATAGTATGTGGGAGCATAGAATGAAGTATTACGTTTTGGATTCAAAAACAATGACACCGCTTGAAAGCTATAGATGTTTTTCAATCAACCTATCAATCGTGACTTTAGTCATAATTTGAATAGAAAATGAATAATAATTACTTATTAAATTCAAAATAAGGCATAATTTATATTGGTGGAAATCTTAGAATCTTCTTTAAAAACCCTTTAATTCATTAATTTTGGGTTAAAAAAATTGTCAATCACATACCCATCATATTGCCACTTTTGACCCATCATGATCCCAGTATATAAAAATTCCCAATAGACACCATAATTACATAAAAGTACCTTTTATGTACAATCTGTTCAAACAATTTTAAGCTGCCAATGAACTAGAACCAAATTTTAAATCCCTCAGACATTAGCTATTGAAAGAAAGAGTGTAAATCTACCATGGACATATAAATCACTACAACCAAACTCATTTCTATAAAACCGCACTCCACAGGTGCATGAAGTTGGCTCCACAAATTTTCTTCAAAAGTGGAAGTGTTTTTTCTATTTTTCAAAAGTTGTCACACTTGGATTGAAAATTTGAAGCACTTACACATTGAATCTTTAAAAAAAATTAAAAATATGAAATTTAGTATATTGAATGTAGTTTCTGGCATGTAATTTATTATTATAATATCCAAATGATACAAATAAATTTTCAATAGGCATGAATAAAAACCAATTTTTAAAAGTCACTTTTTTAAGACCATACCATGAACACATACAACCACCATACTTTGACCTAAATAAAAGTATTGTTTAATTCCTTTTGGTAAAAAATGTGTATTATACAGAATATTGATGACAGTTTTTTTTCATATTTTTTTTAAAAATTTACTATTGGCCCTAATTTCTATTTTGAAAGCCCCTCATGTACAACCACCATGATTTGAGCTAAACTATTCATTTTATTTTTTTCATTTTGTAAATAATTATTTGTAGATTGATATATTTTTTTTTACAAGAAACTTAAAAGATTAAAAGTTATTAAAAAAATAGAAAAGCCTAAAATTTCAAGTTTTTGGACCAATTTCCTCATAAATTAATTAAAAAATAGAAAAGCAATCCGGTGATAAAAAATTACATATTTGAAAACTATGCATCATCATATTTAATGAGTTTTAATTTTACAAAACAGTTCTAAAAAAGAAACCTATCAGCCATATTACCAAAGTTATTTTTATCTCTTTGCATTGTCGTGACCTTGTAGTTGCAAGTCCAAGGCTAAGTGTTGGGTTACCATGCCTTTCATAAGACTAAAACAAAAATAAAAAAATGGATAGGGATTTAATTTTTTTTATAATGGAAACTCTCTTTA
This sequence comes from Sequoia sempervirens, assembly GCA_007258455.2. NCBI lineage: Eukaryota > Viridiplantae > Streptophyta > Pinopsida > Cupressales > Cupressaceae > Sequoia > Sequoia sempervirens. Next base: position 18,688 of record VDFB02058334.1, read on the forward strand.
AAATGGGCACCCATTCTAAAAAAAGAATGGGTACTCTCTTACCAATTTAAACTAGGTAGTTGTTCTATTTTAAGAATGGGTACTCATTTAGGATGGGCTACAAAAGAAAAATGGGTACTCATTTTGATCTAAGGATCGAGTCCCCATTCATGTTGGAATTTTTCCTTTGCATGAAACTTCTCTTTTTGGATCCAACTTCTTGTGAGTACCCTACTATATCTAAATAAATTTAGCCAAAAAGATGATACCAAAGAAGAAAGAGATGATGTACGATTGTATTTGGATAGTCAAATTGTATTTTCCAAGGGCTTCTATGTGGCATTCCCAAATATTTATACTTGGCAATTTTTTTGTGGTTTTCATTGGTGTAAACACTTGAGAAGTAGGGGATATTGTTTGAATTGGTTGTCATTGATTTCATTTCTATTTTGCTTACTATTTGGCATTAGTTGTCATTTGTTAGCAACATTCAATTTGAGCTAACATTGATGTATGATGGTGTTTCTAAAGTTCATGGTTGGATGTCATGTCTTATATGATGATAAAGAAAAGTTGTATAGTCTGTTGTTTTTATCAATAGATATGATTAAATAATTATGTATTAAGATGAGGATTATAAGAATTAATATGACGATTAGAAGTTTTATTACTGGTGGAGAGTGTTGGCTTTCAAATTTTTATGTGTTAGTTTTTTCTTGATGTCAAAAGTGATTCGTTTGTTGGCATGGAGAATATATATAGGATGCATTGATTGATGGATGTTGATAGGATGCATTCTTATCTTGTTTTGATATATGATTCTTAGAGTTGCTTCATATGGTTCATGGCTTGCACTTATTATTTTAGATATCTGTTGGCTACTGATATTGTTATCGTTTTTGATAGGGTGCTATAAGTCAGGTTTATCCTTTTTTTTTCATGATTTCAAATCACAAATCAGGTATATGATTTTTGATGTTTGGCATGGTATACATGATGACATTTGTTTGTTTAGCATCACTAGATTGGCTAATTTTCATGGTTGGTATAGTACATATATTTGACCATTGAACAAATATCTTTGACATATGTACTTATGCACAATGAATTTCAAATACTAGTAGATATATTTGAGTTATGCATTGGTTCATACATTGGTGCATTTTCACATGAGTGGAAAGAACATATGATATGTGTGACACATATTACTAATGCTTGGTGTCATAAAGCTTGCAAAATACAACGCTTTAGGAAACTTGTTTTGAAATCTTGTTTGATCAATTTTTTTAAAATATATATGTGACATTGTTTAAGTCACTTTGTGGCTTGAATGCTAAAATAGTCACATTTTATTCATGTGACATCGACTTTATAAAAGTCTTAGATTTGGGAATAATGTTTACAAGATAATAAGCTTCGAGCATTATGAGTATCAGGCAGACTAAGCATGTGATATAGGAATTGTTTGAATATCAATAGACTTTTTTTGGCAATGATGGTATTAAGGTTTAATGAAATTGAGGTATCCAGTATTATTGATAAAGAGGTCAACTGCTATTATTTGTAACATGGCGACTTGGCACCAACAACTATCATAGTATCATTTTGGAATTAGCATTATTATGGTGTTGAATTTTTCTTGGAAATTCTTTGTCAACAAACTTAAAGATATTATAGTGATTGTTTAAATCATGTGAAGTATGATTTTGTTTGAAAGAAAAGACTAGGGAAAATTGTTTTTGCATTTTATTGTGTAAATTTATGGAACCCTATCCCCCACCACAAGTATTTTGAGAATGAAAATTTTTGGTAAAAACTTTGCAGTCGAGTAGAGTAGATAGCACAAATAAGCACATTGTTTGAGCTTGGTGAGTTAGTGAAAGGTTTTGAGCTAGATAAAGATGTGACTATGGTGTTTGGACAAGTAAACAACTATGGAAATTGGTTAGAGAAGACTTGATGTCATCTTTGAGCTAGGTAGTTATGGAACTATTAAACAAGTTTTTATGGTTTTTATTTAGTTATCTTCCACCATGATCAGGAAATGCAAAACCTATATGGATTTGAGTAAAATCTTTGTTTTGGAATATTTTCTTATTAAGGGTATTTTAAGAGATTAATTTTTGTTGATTATGGTTAATCAAAAACTTGTTAGGGTTTTTGGGTATTTCTTCTTGGATTGCAACAAAATATACTCTCTTTTGTTTTGAGATTGATGTATTTGCTTAGACTTGTTGAAAGAGTTTGTTAAAATCTCTTAACCTGAGTTGGTCTACACAATTATTCAAATGACATACAAGAAGTTATCATTCATAGTATCTTTAAAAGATGGTTCTTAGGAATTTTTCTATTTTAACTGAGAGAGGAATATGAAGCTTCAGACACATTGTGCAAAAGTAGTACTGCATTGAAAATATTTTATTATGATTCTCATATTATTGTATTTAAGGAAGATGTTGATACATAATACTCTTCAATGAACTGGATGAGGATATTCATAGTCTTCTATTGTAATTCTAGGGTTGCAAAAATTGCACTTCTAGGGTTCTGATAGAATGCTATAATTTGTTGCTTTGTAAAGGAGGTGATGGTCCTAAACTTGTCGAGTTGGTGCTCCTATATTTATGGAGTTGGTGCTCCTGAATGTGAAAGAGTTGATGCTCTAAGTGAATCAAGGAAAGATTTTTCGAGTGGTTTTTTATTCCCCAAGAGGGTTTTTCCACTCAGGACAAATTTTGTGTTATGTGGTGATTTTATGTGTGTGATCTTTCTATTATCAGTCTGATTTTAATGTGTTATCCAATGTACAATTATTAGTATTTCATATTTTTCAATGTTATGCCATATTTCATATCAATCTTTCATATCTATCAATGCACATTTCATGCATAAAAGGTTTTGATTTAAAGTGAGCTCTGATACATGTGAAAGTGTTAAGTTTCACCTCTATTAATGTTTCATGTTTAATTCATGGTTCATGCAAACACAATATTGTTCATGCACAAGTCAAATTTTTTCTTTGAACTATCATTTGGTGTTTTGATTTTAAAGTCAAGTTTGCTTCATCTGTCTTTGTTCAAGAGAAAACTTACAAGCTTGTTTTTGAAAAATTTGTGACTTTCATAAATCATTGATTCACCCCCCCTCTCAGTGATTTCAGTCTTCCAACAATTGATATCAGAGCATAGGGTCCTTTCATAGGTCTAATCCACCTAGGATAGATTCTAGTTAATGGAAGTCTATCAATCATATCTCAAGTTCAAGAAGGTACTTTTGTGACTAGAGCCAAATCCTTGTTTAATAAAGTCTGATCGACTTAAGGAATTTTGATATTGAAGTGTTGTGTCTGATATGGTAAAAGGTAGAAGGAATAAGGGAAAAAGAAGTTCACAACAAAATACTAACCATCAAGCTCTGTTTGAATTTAATATAAGGAGTAATGAAGAAGAGACCATTAACAATAACCCAAAAATGATAGAGTATCCTTTGTTTAAAACACCTCAGTTTGAAGGTACCAACTTTATTCTTTGGAAACTTCAGATGGTGACATATTTGTCTTCCTTAGGATTTGATAAATGGGCAGCAATAGAAAGAGGTTGCACTGTAACTATAACATCTCCTTCCACACATGAGGAGAAGAAAACTCTTGAATTCAATGCTAGGGCTATAGATGCTATTTTCAGTAGTTTTCCAAATGAAATTATTGCTAAGGTTATGCATTGCAGGAATGCGAAGGAATTTTGGGACAAACTGATTGAAATGAATCAGAATGGTGAGTTGTAAGAGGAGATATCTTTCAAAACTAAAACAAGTTGTGGCTCATATGAAAGTGATGATTGTGCAAATATTCATAGTTCTGAAGAAAATTAGATTGAGTCTAAATCTATAAAGATTACTGATGAAAATTCAAATGGCTAAGAAATTAATGAAGAAGTAGATCAATTTTTGGGTGAATTGAATTCTGAACAGGAATATGATGAGCAAGAAAGTGAGGTTGATTTGGAAGGTGAACTCCTGTGTGCTCTAGATACAATTAAGCAACTTAGAAGAGAGATCTAGAATTAAAAAAAGAAAATTCAACAAGAAAAAGATATGTTTGGATCTTGTAGAAGCAAAGATAGTTGAAGAAGCTAGAAAGATTGAGGAAGAAGTTAGAAACCAACTTAAGGTAAAAGAACAAAGTATAGAAAAACTTGAGTGGCAAGTGGTTTTACTGAGGAACATTGATAGAGCATCAAAGCAGTTAAGCGATGAGAAAATTAATGAGAATGGCTCTATGTCTTTGGATAAAACTATTGGTGCGTAGAAAGTTCCAAGTGACAAAGGTGGTCTAGGCTTAGAGGAAGGACGGTGCTCTAAGATTAGAAAAACACCTAGAACAAACGTAGATTTAAACTTTCAAGTTGCTGACCTTGAAACTGCAGGAAACAAACAACACAATGATATCAACAGAGGAGGAAGGAATAGAACTGAGAGATTCATAGGATCTCCCTTTTCTTGGCAAGGTAAATTGATGAGGTATAATTATTCTTTTTCAGGCTATTGTTATTCCTATTTTGAATATGGCCACATAGCATCTGAATGTTGGAATAAAGTGAAGAAAAATGTTTGGCAAAGGAACTATAGTATTGTCACATTCTTCAAGTGTAGTCAATCGGGTCATATTGCAAGAAATTAATGTAAATTGTTTCTAAAAGATGATCCAACATCAACATCAATGTAGGAGAGTGCAAATATTTGGTTGCATGCTATAGATGTAATGGTTTTGGACATAAAGCAAAGTTTTGAAGGGGTCAGTGGAAGAAATCATCTAGAAACAACAAAGAGTTAGATAACTTGCTTAAGCCAAGGAAAGAATCTTTGGAGGTCTGGAGAAGAAAGCAAGGAAAGGAAAAGGAAGAAATAAATATTGTGCATGCTGCACAAGAACCATTTCTAAGCATTTAAAAGGAAACATGAAGACATGGGGAGATAATTAGTGCATTATAAAAAAAACCCCATTGATATCAAACAAGAGATAGTTGCTTTTTGTTGCCTCATGACTTATTTATCATGATTCTCATAGCAGGGTGTAAGTCATAGTGTTAAGCCACAAATGTATCATATTTTTGTTTGTATTCTATGCTGAATTCTTGTCTATGCTGGGAATAACAGTGACAATGAGTTGATGATATCAGTCTTAATGCTATGGTTCATATATATCATCATATTGATGGATGATAATTTCCCATATGTCTATTAAAGTTGCAGTGGGTACAATACTCTTTGCCTATGATTGATAGAAACAATGGCTTAATAACTTGAGTGGTTTGTGTTTCTCAGAAGGTGCATGAGTTAGCTGATGTCAAAATATTTCCATGAGATAATGGTGACTTGGATAGTGAAGCAGTATTCATTTTTTCTTTGTCATTAAAGCTTGTTATCTTGATTGATCAGTCTCATCATTGCTTAACACTTTGATATCATGCTTCGAAGTTACTTGCTATGCACATAATATAATGCTTGGTTTAACTTATATGAATGAAGTTTCAATAAAAAAGAATGATAAGATAGTGAACTATTAATAGTTGTGACAGTGAATGTTGCTTTAAATTGAGTTTTGCAGTACTGTGCTTGGAAGTTTCCCATAACATTTCATGGTTGGAACATGAACAATATTCAAGAAGACCTTAGAAGTTATACAGGTTGTATGAGATTCAAGTGTTTATCTGTTGATGTTCGCAGATCAGGAACATCATGCTATGCATTTGTTATGGTTTCTTAAGTCTACACAAATTTAGACTTTACAAGTGTTCTCTAAAGTTGTGTTTGCAAGTGTAGTAGTGTAGCTTTGTGACAAAACATGTTCTTGACATTGGTTGTGAATATACACTTGAAGACAGTCTAACAATAGTGGCAGAAGATTGTATATCTTGTAGAAAAGTTATGATATGATCACAAAAGGAACAAAAGATGGTATTTGCAAGACAACTAAAGAAGTAAATTGAAGAGAAGCTAACTATGTTTGAAGCTGATAAAGCATGTGCAATGATAATATCTTTGTGAGGGTGTTTGCATAATAGTGCTCACAGTAATTAGATATGCGTCTTGAAAATTATCTATCACAGAGACGATGAAGGCTTATAGAACAAGTGTTGGTGTCGATATTTAGAGCAATGAGGTTATGAACGAGTGCTTCAAGGAAAATGCATACAAAGACTGGGATAGGTATATTTTATAACAAGAACATTGAGTTAAGTCATGTTATTCTAATAACCACAATCAAAGTATGATTGGTAGCAATCAAGGAGGATAAGTTCACAACAATAGCAGATGACATAAGTGATCTTCAAGTATTGGAATAAGAAGGAATCTGTTTGCTCTATTTATGCGGAGTAACATCAAACAGAGAGAGATTAATGTCATGTTTTGAATTTTTTCAATGCATTGTTCTTTGTCATATATGTTTTTTTTGAGTGCTGAAATTGTTATTGATAGGGGAAGAAGCATAAGTGATGATTCTATGTGATCTTGTTTATGCTTATGATATCTATGCCAAGTAACAAATGGAGAGCAAGGATGATTGGTAAAAGTATCTTGAAAATTTTTTTTCTCACAGTGTGCTTTAAGCTTATGAAGATTCTTGTGACATTGTGGTAGATGTTAAATAGTATCATGTTTTATGATAGTACCGTGCTTGAAGGAGATTTGCAGTGAGATTCTTGAGAATCTTGTTTTCTTTGTTATCTCAAATAGGGGGAGAAGCTCATAATATTTTTGATGTTGTAGATGCTACCTTACAAGTGACAAAAATTCTTTAGAAGTGCATAATTGATGTCTTGGTACATGGTAATTCATGCTGGTAACATTGTTTATATAGTTGGTATTTGGTGCAGATAGGTTATTTGATTGCTCATGTGATTAAAACAAGGAGATATATGACACAAAGTTATTTGGTTCTTGGTTTCTTCTTCCAGCTGGTTACTGTGTTGGTTCGTTTTAGTTGTTTATTTCATGGCATTTCACATATTCTTTGTCATTGAGGCAAAAAGGGGAGAGATGATGTGTTTTTCCATCAAGGATAAAGGGGGAGTTAGTTGGATTTCAGTTGTTTATGTGTTAGTTTGTCCTTGATTTCAAAAGTGGTTGGTTTGCTGGCATGTAGAATATATATATGGCTTGATGGATGTTGATGCTTGATGGATGTTGATGCATTGCTTGATGGATGTTGACATGCATTCTCAGCTTGTTTTGATATATGATGCTTACAGTTGGTTCACATGGTTTTTACACATGGTTCATGGCTGCACTTATTATTTCAGATACATGTTGGTTACTGATATTGTTATCATTTTTGAAGGGTGCTACAAGTCAGGTTTATCCTTTTTTTCATGATTTCAAATCACAGATCAGGTATATCATTGTTGATGTTTGACATGGTATACATGATGACATTTGTTTGTTTAGCATCATCAGATTGGCTAATTGTAATGGTTGGTATAGTACATATATTTGATCATTGAACAAATATCTTTGACATATGTACTTATGCACAATGACTTTCACATACTGGTAGATATATTTGAGGTATACATTGGTTTATACATTGGTGCATTTTTACTTGAGTAGACAGATCAAATGATATATGTGACAAATCTTACTAATGCTTGGTGTCATAAAGCATTTAAAATACAAGGCTTCGGGTAGCTTGTTTTGAAATCTTGTTTGATCATTTTTTAAATATATATGTGACATTGTTTAAGTCACTTTGTGGCTTGAATGCTAAAACAGTCACATTGTATTCATGTGACATCGACATTATAAAAGTCTTTGATTTGGGAATAATGTTTACAAGATAATAAGGTTAAAGCATAATGAGTATCAGGTATACTAAGCATGTGATATAGGCATTGTTTGAATATCAATAGACTTTTTAAAAGTCCTGGAAATGATGGTATTAAGGTTCAATGACTTTGAGGTATCAAGTATTATTGATAAAGAGGTCGACTGCTATTATTTGTAACATGGTGACTTGGCACTGACAGCTATCATAGTATCTTTTTGGAATTAGCATTATTATGGTGCCGATTTTTCTTGGCAAGTCTTTGTCAGTGGACTTAAAGGTATTATAGTGATTGTTTAAATCATGCGAAGTATGATGTTGTTTGAAAGAAAAGACTAGGGAAAAATGTTTTTGCATTTCATTGTGTAAATTTCTGGAACCCTAGCTGCCGCCACAAGTATTTTTTGAATGCAATTTTTTGGTAAAAACTCCGCAATTGATTATTGTAGATAGCAAGAATAAGCTCATTGTTTGAGCTTGGTGAGTTTGTGAAAGGTTTTGAGCTAAATAAAGATGTGATTGTGGTGTTTGGACAAGTAAATGATAGTGGAAATTGGTTAGAGAAGACTTGATGTCGTCTTCCAACTGGGTAGTTATGGAACTATTCAATAGGTTTTTATGGTTTTTATTTAGTTATCTTCCACCATGATCAGGTAATGCAAAACCTGTATGGATTTGAGTAAAATCTTGGTTTTGGAATTGTTTTTTGTTAAGGGTATTTTAAGAGATTAACTCTTGTTGATTATGGTTAATCAAAAACCCATTAGGGTTTCTGGGTATCTCTTCTCGGATTGCAACAGAATATACTCTCTTTTGTTTTGAGATTGGTGTATTTTTCTTAGACTTGTTAAAAGAGTTTGTTAAAAGTTCTTATCCTAAATTGTTCTACAGTTATTCAAACTGCATACAGAGGTTATCATTCACAGTATCTTTAAAAGATGGTTCTTAGGAAAAAAATTTGTGTTACCTGAGAGAGGAATATGAAGCTTCAGACACATTGTGCAAAAGTAGTACTGCATTGAAAATCTTTTATTATGATTCTCATATTATTGTATTTAAGGAAGATGTTGATACACAACATTCTTCAATGAACTTGATGAGGATATTCACAGTTTTCTATTGTAATTCTAGGGTTAGCGATGGGAATTGCTATGTAATTTAATTACTTTATGAAGATTCGAATTATCACGTATCTCATGAAATTAACGATTATGGGATTTTTGTGGAGTTGGTGCTCCTAGGTAAATAGAAGAAAAGATTTGATGCTCTAAGTGAATAAAGGAAATCTTTTTTGAGTGGTTTTTTATTCCCCAAGAGGGTTTTTCCACTTAGGACAAATTATGTGTTATGTGGTGATTTTATGTGTGTGATCTTTTTATTATCGATGTTTTGTCTGCAGGTATCGAATGTAAAATTATCTAAATGTTTCACTTATATGTCAATGCATTTCATGCATAAAGGTTACAGGTTTTAAAGTGAGCTCATTTGCATGTGAAATTGTTAGGAGTTTCACCTCTATTAATGTTTCATGTTTAATTCATGGTTCATGCAAATAAAATATTGTTCATGCACAAGTCAAACTTGTTCTTTAAACTGTCATTTGGTGTTTTGATTTAAAAGTCAAGTTTGCTTCACATACTATCATCT
>VDFB02058336.1:0-11966 GCA_007258455.2 Sequoia sempervirens
TCTTGTTCATTTTCCCAAAGGAAGAAAGGCCATAAGATGTAAGTGGGTCTTCAAGAAGAAGTTTGGAGCAAATGGTTCATTGGAGAAGTCCAAGGCTAGATTGGTAGCCAAGGGCTACTCCTAGAGAGAGGGAATTGATTTTGGTAAGATATTCTCTCCTATTGCTAAACCTGATTAGATTTCCTCTTATCTGTTGCTACGGCTTTATAGTTAGGAACCGAGCTGGAAATGGATATTAAAGGCTGCATTCTTGCATGGAGTTCTTGAAGAGAAATATACAACATCTGGGTTACGAGGAGTAAAATAACAGGTTTTAGGAATTGAAGAGGTGATCCACAATAGTGGTTTACATTTTGACTGGTGACTTTTCCATTGCACTGAAAATCTTCACTTCGGAGCTTTCTGCATTTAGAACTTTGAAGATGATGCAAGCCTTTAAGTTTCTGGCTGTTTTTGTAGATTCCAAATATATTTTTTACGAAATTGAGTCAGTTACTTTTCCATCTCCCTCGGCGAAACTAGTTTTTTTCTAAAATAACATTTTTAAGGGTGGCGTTAGCTTTTTAAACATAACTTTCCTTGAAGGATAAAATTTTAATTCTTCAGACTACTGCCAACTCCATTTCCTCGGGGTACGCTTCGCTTAGGAATGATAGTGTTTTATTGAATATTTTTTTCCACTTGGCTCATTTTTAAGATTTCAAACCAATGATTACAATGACAACAATTCAGGACATAGGCAGGCCAAAATTATAGCAGCATTAACTTTTTTTTGTATCAAAGTTCATTTTTTTTTATTAGATCAATGACTTCAATATCTGGTGCACTCATATTTTTCAATTTTTTTTTTATAATATGCTATTTTCCACATGTGTAGATTAGAGAGCTTGAAGTTTGGTGAAAAACCTACATTCACAAGAAGTAAAAAATAAATATAATAATTAAATTAAATTTATTTAAATTATACCTTTTGGGAAGCTTATAATAGGAAATACATAATAAAATAAATTTTAAAATGAATTCATTTGATCCCTGTGTAAATCAAAAGTGGTTTTTATCGATTTTGATAGGTGTAAAGGAGACTTGTTATAGGTGACTTAAAACTAGCAGGGTTTTATCCAAGGGGGTTTGATCTAAGGTAGTTTGATCAAACCATCTTCAATTGGAATGCTTTAAATGCAACTTTTTAAGGCTTAAATCATTATATTTTCTAAAACTATGTGATTTCAGCAAAAATCAGAATCTCCCAGAAATTGTAAACCAGCTTTATGGGATCACCCAGAGGTCTCTTTATGGTTTAAAAAAGTCCCCCAAAATGTGGTATCAAAAGTTTGATTCATTTGTTTTGAAAATGGGTTTTGTTAAAAGTGGGGAGGATCATTGTGTTTACATTCATTATGTCGGTGATTCTATGATGGTTATTGCTTTGTATGTTGATGACATGTTATTTTTCAGCAATACTAAGGATATGATCAGTGAGCTTAAAGCCTAACTTTCAGGTGTATTTGATATGAAGTATCTTGGAGCTACTAGGTATATTATGGGAATGGAGATCAGAAGGGACAGAGGTAACATAAAGCTTTGGTTATCACAAAGTATGTGAATACTATTTTGTAGAGGTTTAGTATGCAAGACTGTAACCCAGATAGATTTCCTTTACCTACTAGTACTAAGCTTTCATTAGATATGTGTCCAAAGACTGAGGATGATCTTGAGGGTATGTCTAATGTGTCGTATGCTAGTGCTATAGGGATTTCTATGTATGCAATGGTTTGCACTAGGCCAGATATTTCCCAAGCAGTGGGAGTCTTGAGCAGATTTATTTCTAACCCTAGTAGGCAGCATTGGAATTATGCAAAGAGGGTGTTTAAATATCTTGCAAGTACTCCTGATCATTGTTTGGTTTATTTTGGTACTGATAGTATTGATAAATCTTTGGACATATAGGGTTTTGTTGATGCAGATTTGGCAGGTGACTTGGATAGTCGAAGGTCCAAAAGTGGCTATTTTTTTACTCTGTTTGGAGGTGTAGTGAATTGGATGAGTAAGAGGCAGCCCATGGTTGATTTTTCCACTAGAGAAGCATAGTATATGGCTGCTACTCATGTCTGTAAGGAGGCAGTTTGGTTGAGGAGACTGTGTACTAGAATTGGATTTGATTGCAGGATCATTTAGATTGGTTGTGATAGCTAGAGTCCAATCTATTTAGCCAAAAATCCTATGTATCATGCTCAGACTAGGCATGTTGATGTTTAGTATCACTTTGTTCAAGAGTTGGTTGCAAATGGAGAAATTGATTTGAAGAAGATAGACATTTAGGATAATGTTGTAGATTCATTGACCAAACCTATGAGCACAGAGAAGTTCGTGGGGCGTTGAGAGGCCATGGGCCTTGTTTCTAGTGCCTGATTATTTTTTCATTTGATTTCCTATGGTTTGATTTACAATGTATAATTTCAAGTGGGAGAATGTTGGGATAAGATGCCATTAACCTTGTAAATCCCAATATTGTATTTATTCCATTTATTATTTGTAATTTGTAATTATCCATGAGGAGATATATTAGTTTCACTGACAGGGGTAATTTTGGAGTCACCGAAGGTAATTACGAAGAGACATTTACTGTTGGAAATTATAAAAACTCAAAGTAAATGAGTGTAGGTGTTTTCCCTTGAGGAATCTATTATTTTTGGCATGTATGAAAACTATCATATTGTTTGGTAAGTGAATCTATGACAGCTGCAAGTTGTCATAAGATTATGAGATTATATGATGCATATGACGGATATGTTAGTTGTATATGTGCTATATTTAGCCCCGAGCACTTATCTTGGATATGATGCATGTTGGAGGTATCTATGATGGCTATGATGCATCATAAGATGTTGTAAGATGTCATTCTTGGATATGAGCACCCAACTTTGGATGGGTCACAGTTTGACACTTGGAAGTTGCATGTTGGTGCCATTTTGATGCTTGCATGTGGGACACTTGGAGGAGAGAGAGTGTGGATGCCTTGGGTGATGAGGAAAAATTTTCTATAATTATTTTCCATGTACTTTTTGCTGCAATACATATTTTAGGCACTCAGGTGATGTCGGAATGTTGTCAAATTGAAGACTGAAGGAGAGATTGGTGGTGTTATTGTATTGTAAAATCTTTTGTAGATTAATACAAACATTAGGCATCTTTCCTATGTGGAGTTTTTTACCTGAAAGGGTTTTCTCCATGATAAACACTGTGTCATTGTGTTATGTGTTGAGTTTTCTGATTTTGCATCTCTATGAAGCATAGTTTCAATTTCATGTTACAATCCCCATTGTTATTACACACTTAAAAGATTGCAGAAATTTATTTGAATCATATTTCCATTGAAGTAGTGTTGCTTTCATTTCTAACAGATGTCAAAAGGGGGAGAGAATCATGTGAAAAAGAAATTATTTGCTTAGGGAGAGAGAATCATGTGAAAAAGAACTTATTTACTCAAGGAGAGAGAATAATGTGAAAAAGAGAGAAAGTTTTCAAAAAGAAAGAGACTCCTGTAAGGGGGAGAGGTTTCAAGAATTTTGTGTAGGCTATCTAATTTAAAAAAAAGGAGAGAGTGTTTAGAGATATTGTGTGGTCTTTGGTGGATTTTCACATATTTTGTTTCCATCAATGACAAAGGGGGAGATTGTTGCAAGTATGAAGGTGTTGTCATTGATTTCAACAGGAAGTCTATTGATTGGTGTTGTCATTGATGTCAACTATGGGATGAAGACATTGAGGATATTGAGAAAATTGCGGTAAAGAGGAAAACAAGTTGTGTGTGTAGTTGAGACCTTGAGGAAGTGTTGTGAGTACATGGAGCTATTCTTTTGTTGCAAATTCTGAAGATGAGTTGGAATGAAGCAATGAGATGAGATGATGTCTTTGGTACTTGGTTTCCAAGTTTTTTTGATAAAATTTAATAAACAAGGTAAATTGTGTTGTGCAAATATTCATAGTGTGCTCCAATATTGTGCTTCACATTCTTTCAAGGTTGATGTTATGCCTGTATGATTATTACAGGTTATTCAAGGTTGACAGAGGTTGCTATATTCATAATTTGGGTTTCTACATAGTTGTATAGTGAGATATTTTCACCAGTGTGTGAACCAGTTCAATGATTTTTTTATGGTCTGGGAGAAATGTATTTGCTCCACATTTCTCTATTGTTTAGCTTTAGGCTGTGCAGATTTGGGAAGTTTCTTATAATTCTTTTATACTTCTTTGTTCAATTTTTACTTGATTTGGTGCAGTACAATGTGAGCTTCATTTATCAATATACAAATAAGGGTTATCAATTGTTCTGAATTGAAGTACTTGTTAATGCAAGCTTGGATGAAGTGTTAGATGAATCTTAAGAAGTTTTTGGATTATTCTAGATGGAATTCAAGTGAATTATGTTGTCTGAAACTTTAGACTGGGTTTAAAGAAGCATGTACTTAATGTCTATGGTGTTTTGCATAGGTGTTGGCTGACCTTGTGTTCAACACTATATGTGAGACCTGTGGAAGCATGTTGAAGTGTGTTGGGATCTATTTGGGTCCTAATTAAGGACTTATGTATGTCTCCTTTCATTCCTATCCACCATGGAAATTTTTAGGTGTCGACCTATTTTGAATTTGAATGTATAATGGCTAGTGGCCAACATTAGAGAAATTTTTTGAGGTAGAACTTGATATAAATATGTATGGTGTTGATACAAGAGTGAGGGTAGAAGGAACAAGAAGCAAGATAGACGCGAGATTGATGCGAGTAGAGTGTGTGATGCAAAATTGAGTAGAGTAGTGTGAACTTCATGTTAGGGTTGCTAAAGGCAGTGAGTTGAAGGCATCCAAGATCTTTCATGTGAGACTGCAAAAGTGCACGCAATCAATTATGGTGGAATTCTTGTTGCATTGAGAAGTGTTTTCTCTATGTAAATTTATTCTTCTATCTTCTTGTATCCTTTATGTGGCATTAAGCCCTAGTTGTGAGCCTTCTGGATAGTGTGTCCTATTCTGGTAGTGATCCCCTTTGTATCGGTTTTGCTATTACTTATATTGTGAGCTAATCCTCATCGTGTTTTTTCCCTCATTGGGTTTTCCATGTAAATTTGGTGTTCTCTTGTGCATGGTGTTGTGATTTCAGTTTTTTTATATGCATTTCATGTTTAATCAAACTAACAGAGTAAGGGTTTAATGAATTCTTATGATCTTATTATTTTTGAGGGTTTTGAAGGCTTAATTTGCTACAAGTGATTAACCCCCCCTCTTAGTTGTCATGTTCATTCAATATCCAATTCATGATTTCTTTGATCTTATCTAGATCCACCCTAACACCCTTAGAGCTAATGATATGGCCAAGGTAAAGAAATTCAATCATACCAAAATCATACTTAGACTCCTTGTCATACAATGATTCCTCCTCCAGGATGCTCGACATCTCCTCAAGGTGTCTCATATGCTCATCCCAAGACTTACTAACGATCAAAATATAATCAAAGAATATGAGAATAGACTTTCGAAGTTATCTTTTGAATACCCTATTCATACATGACTGAAATGTAGTTGGTGCATTAGGCAAACCAAAAGGCATAACCAAAAACTCAAAATGCCCAAAGTGACACCAAAATGCAATTTTCTCCACATTTTCCTTCCTAACCTGAATCTAATGATAACCTGGCCTTAAGTCAATTTTGTAAAAATGGTAGGCACCATGCAACTCATCTATAAGCTAATCAATGTGAAGATGGGATACTTGTTCTTTATTTTTTTCTTATTGAGTGTCATGTAATCAATGCACTTGCACATTGTGTCATCTTTTTCTCTTAATTGGCACTACAATAGAAGCAAAGGGACTCTTGCTAGGCCTTATATTCTCATATCAAGCAATTATTTAATTACCTTTTTAATTTCATTTTTATGCCTCTTTGGATGAAAATATGGTGTTGTAATCACTAGCTTAGCACCCTCCTCTAACTTAATAACATGCTCAATTCCTCTCTCTAGAGTTCTCCTAGGAGGTATACTATAGAACACTTTTCTCTACTTTGATAGCAAGGTCTGAACATTTGGATGATGATTTATTTTTTGCTGCTTTGTAATTGTAGGCATTATGATACACTCTATTTTCCACTCCACTTGTTCATGTCAAATCAATCTCCATTATTTTAAATAAAACTACTCTAGTCCCCCCATCTGACATGTCTCTAAGCACTATAACCCTCTAATCAATTCAAACCTCATCTCCATAGTGTTCAAGTTCATGATGAACTCTCCAAGTGTATACATCTAGTGCATACCTAGGACCACATCTATGTCCCCTATACTCACCATATAAAAATCATCCTTTAATTGATACTCCCCCAATTGTATGTCCAAGTTGGAAATTTCGCATGTACAAGTAAGGGTAAAGTCATATGCAACTGTCACCTTAAATCCCTCAAAATTTTATGTTTTAATTCCTATTTTGATAACTAGACCCTCATCAATGAAATTGTGAGTAGCACTTGTGTCAATGAGTTTTATTATTCATTGTCCATAAAGTAGTCCTTTAACCTTGAATGATCCAACTTTCTAGAAGCTAAAAAGTTGGGTACCACCACATCCATGCTCTTTTTCCATCTCATCTATTGAGCTTTCCCCATCACTACTCTCTGACTTTGTGTGTTGATCTAAATATTCTAATGTAGTTTCATGAGCTAAAAAGTATTAAATCTACTTTTCCTTTTCTTCAATGTGATGGGTCCCAAGGTTCTCTACACTGAAAGCATAGTTTCTTTCATTTAAGCTCATTGAGTTGATCACTAACCAACTTTTTAGATACATTCTTGGACTGATTTATGTCTTTTGAAAAAGGTTTCCTATCCGTGTCCCTCTTATGTAGGAATTCCTTAGACTGAATTTTACTTCTAGATGTAGACATCTTGTAGAGTAGGTTGACTAAGTGTCTTAATCTAACCTCTCAAAGGATCTGAAAGTCCATCCATAAATAATACAATCAACCTTCGTTATGAAATTTTGGTTACCAATACAGATAACCTCTAAAAATCTATGATGTAAGCCTCAACTAAACCCCATTACTTAAGCTATGCCAACTCCTTAAAATGCAATTCTAGATCCTTCTTGTCAAATATATATATTAGCCTGTCTGTAAACTCTACATAGGAGTCAATTCGATCATGGTCCAAGGTGATCATTTTGTGATTCCATCACTCATGAGCACTACCGTCTAAGTGTATAGAAACATATTTAATAGCCTCATCCTCTGGCATGGGGTTAAGCTAAAATTAAGTTTCTAACTTTTGAACCCATGGTCTAGTTGTAGTTTTCATTGAGCCGTGATAATATAGAATGAACAATTTTCCCACTTTCCTTTGCAATTCTCGGATATGTTTTCTACCACCTCTATTTGGCCTATGTTTCAATCTGAGGTCCATATAGTCTCAAAAGGACATTTCAACTTAGAACTCAAGTCTTGAATTCCTCCAATCCTCTAAAATATAATCTTGTAACTCATGTTGTGTGGGTTATTTTATCCATGGGTTAATCCTTGGTGGAAAGTTAGGCATGAGGGGTCTTGATCTGGTTTCTCTTGTCATAATTTGTTGATTTACAACCCTATTATTAATTGAACCATCCCCATTTCCATTGTTCCTTTCATGCCCATTATTACCACCATTTTTCCCATCATTTTTGTTATTTTACACCATATGTTGATTCATTAATTCCACAATTTGAGCTAAAGTATGTTGTAAGTCATGTTTCCCTCTAGCAATATCATTTAGCATCTCGTTGGTACTAGGTTCTTGTTGTTCTCTATCACCCATGTTAACACCCACAAATATATTAATCTCTATTTGATCTTCTAAATTAGGATTAAACATGTTTCTTTTAAAATTATAATGATGAGTAAGCATTACTCATTCCAATGTCATGTCATTGTTTTTAACAAACCCTCCAAGATGGCAAGATACTTTTGCTCCAATACCACTGTAATATGCACCCTATATTTTTTGTTTTGTGTTTTGTTTCTGATGTGCTTTGCAATTTGAAATTTGCAATATAGGGAAATAATGATAATAACAACCAACACAAATATTACAATATAAAGTGTTGCAAACTCAACTGGAATTCCTACAAACTGTAATATAATTCAGATTTATTATAGAAGTGTTGTAATCATTAAATAAGGGGTTTTACATTCACAAAATGACTATAACACTCTTAAAATTAAATTTCAGACATACCCATTTGTTGTTGTTCAGAAACTGACTGAAACTAGACTATGACCAGCAACCCTAGAACTCAATGAAAGCTTCATATCTCCTTCAAAATTTTGTTATTCATTTTTTAGTTTTGAGTTGAGTCTTCTCCAACTCTTGATGCCACAAACTCCAACAAAATCCTTCCTAAAACTTGGGCAATTCAACCTCCAACTCCGCTCCTCCTAAGGCAATACAACATGCCTTAGGAATGGTGCGGCTAGTAAAAAGGGGAATAAACTTGTAATTTTGGTCTTCAAATTTATTGTTTAAACCTCTTCAAACTCCCCTTTAAAATTTTCTCGAAACCCTAGGCAAATTCATTGAAACAATGTACTTCTTGTGTGATCCTTGAATGAAATCACCTATAATATCCACCAAGAAAAATTTTGCAAGTACGTTGTTCAACCTATAGTAATTCTCATAAATTTCCAAGCATGAGTTTTCAAAATGAGCTTTCAACCTTTTTATTTTCTCCTTCAAAACCCCAAACCTAACTTGGGGAATAAAAATTTAATTTATTTTTACTAAATCCCCCTTATGTTTCCCATGTAGGCATCCAATTTTCAAAACAACTTATATTTAACTAGATTAAATAGTCCCTTATGTTCCCTAAATGTCATTTCATAAAGTCACTTTTAAAATATTAAAAATAATGTTAAGTTAAAAATTTAATCTAACTTATAAATAATGCCAGTAAATAAATCTCCCAAACAAAATAAAAATCACCTTCTATAATTATTAAATGAAATAATTGATTAAGAGGGAAAACTAGTACAAAGGTCAAGTCATGGGCGACACTAATTTTCAAACAACTTACTAAATATAATATTGGGCTATGCCCAAAAAATGCTCCAGAAGTGCAAAAGAAAACCATATATAATCATGAACCACTACTATGCAAGGAGAATATCAAAAGGTTAAACAACGTCTCCAGAACTATGGAGTTGTTGGAGTGAAAATGACACTGAGAGGGGGGGGTGAATCAGTGTCAAAATAGATTTGAACAATTTATTCATAAAATTAAACCATAGCTCATATATTATCTCAATATTAAAATGATTAAAGCATTCATAGTTTGAATGTAATCATTCAGAATCAAAATTGAGAAAAGTAGTAACCAATCAATGAACAAAGCAGTGAACAACTCAGTAAAGCAGTGAGATAACAGAAGTACAAAGAGACACAAGATTTTGTCGAGTGGAAAACCCTCCTGGGGTATAAAAACCACTCCTGAAATTCCTTGTAGGCTTAATCTTTTAATCAACTGTTCACAATGCCTTATAGGCTGATTTTTGAGCACCCACTCAAGGAGCACCAACCCCTCAAATTATATTTCTGAACAATAATAATATCTTAGAGGATCTCTCTATTTTCAGTCAAGCTCATAACTCTTAGTTTTCTAGTCTACCTAATACCCTAAGAATTCAAAAAATTCAATCCTTAAAATATTACATAGAGAAGAACATTACAGTATCTCTGCATCTTTGTTTTCCATATTTTTATTATAGAGTTTTTCAACACATTTTTGATATAGCCAAAGGATAGTGTTTTAGAATTACAACCAGAGTTCTCACAGTGTTTACAACACTAGTTTTTATACAATATTTTCAGTATGTTTTTCAAAAGAAAGTCTTCAAAGATGCATTTATCAGAGGAAACTAAAACTCTCTTTCCATTTTAAGAATATGTGTCAGAAAAGTAAATGTCTGCAAGTGTAACGCCTTGAACAGTAGGCTATAAATAAACTTTGACTGGATTATCAATGCTTTGACAAGAGTAAGTCACAAAGCTTCTTCAAATCTACACTTACAATTACAAAACCCTAAACAGATGCAATAATCTTCAATAGAAAATAATTTTTTTACCCAAATGATCAAACATATATTTCTGAATACCCAAATGTTGAAAGCATTAAATTCTGCATTGAAGAAGAGATTTCAAATTTGCATCTAATACATTTTCATCAAAACCATGACTGCCCAAAATAGAAAATCATAAACTCTCAATGCTCAAAGAATATTCTACCTTGTAACTGTTTCATTTCAAAAAAAATGAACACAATAATCATTGAAATGAGTGAGTCAAAATGTCTTTTGTAAAAATCTGATCATGCAAAGAAAAACGTCTCCAACCATAAAGAGATTTCCAAACAATAATGCCCAAGGACTGCCATTTGCTAAATAAAAACACCAAATAAAGATACCTGTTTGTGCAGCAATCAAATAAATACCATTTGAGGCTATGCATGATTTCTTTCTGCCTTTACCAAGCTTCCAGCCAGAAACGCACCAAATAAAGCTTCCATACTCCACTGAAAAATTCGTTATAGCCAACAACAACAAAAGCTTAATCCCTCATGATGGCGGCCAGGCAAGGGTTCCATACCCAACCAAAAGAATAAACCACGAATTTTTCCCTAACAAGATTTCTTCTCAAATGAATCATTATGTTGAAATGAAGAGTGATTTGAAGTCCACTCCAAGTCAAAATAACATAATAATAATCAAAATGAATATGATTAAATCCATGTCCAAAGGAGGCCAACCAAATTATTATCTCTTAATCATGTTAAATGATAACATATAATACTTGCAAAGTGACTTTTTGATATTTGATAAGTAATCTCATAAAGTCAACATAAGCATATGAAGAATGATGGCAGTCGATGTATTTTCCAAAGTCAAATATAATGACTTTACCCATAGTTAATTTTTTTAAGAATGAAGCCCAAGAATCATTACCTTCTCTTATATATGAATGGGTAGGTAGCTTATGAAGAATGAAGTCATTTATCAAAAAAAACTCAACAAGGACAATCACCTTCGAGCCAATTAAATATGTATGAGCACAGAAGATCAAGAGAGTGCTATCAACCTTAAGTGCATAAGCAATAAAAATGTATGTACCAATATGATGTATTGTAAAGAGATAATAGAAATGAAATCTGATAGGCTATCATATGTTAGTGATTGAATTTTTCTAATGAAGCAAGCAAGCTAAATACCATGTGAAGGAGTATATGCAACAATAGTGATAAACATAAGATATACCTTCACTTGAGGAACCTTCATACTGAACTGATCATCACAAAAATCTAAAAGCATAAACAGTGAATGCCACCTGTCTGCACATAGAACTCGAGGCATCAGTACACAAAAAACTATATCAACTGTGAAAACACACAAGGCTTTCCATGAATAAATGTAGAATGTCAAAACCAACTGAAGCCATCTGAATGTAAACCAATGCCAATGACATCAAATAGGTACCATAATAAAGCATAAGGATCCAATCTGAGACTGATCATCAAAGAGAACCAACTAAAAGTGATTTTGTCATCAAGGACAAACCATAAATACAACTAAGATCCAACAAAATCCCCCTTTGTCCTTGATGGAAAAACACAAATGACTCTCCCCCTTTTTGCCTCAAAGGCAAAGGATAGAAGAGAAGAATGTGCAGTGCCATGAAACACAACTAAGAAGCCAACTAAGTACCATGAGAATCAGCTGCAAAAAGAGTAACAGTGCAGCAACCAAGACTGTAGGAGAGTCGTAAGTGAACCAAAACATAGAACATGCTCCCCCTAAGTTGAAGCTTGGTGAATTAGAGAAGTAAAAATTGAGAGATAACTCCCAATCGAAGTCTCGGCCTTTCAAATAACTCTTTTTCTAAGGGCTTGGTAAAAATATCA
>VDFB02058337.1:0-62365 GCA_007258455.2 Sequoia sempervirens
ACACAACACCGAAGATCGAAGGGCCAACCAAAGAATCGATTCGACACAAGGTAAAAGGTTCCATTTGTTGTTTTTATTTTGTGTTGAATCCAAGTAGGCTAATCTTGAGGTGTAGGTTGTTCTTAGTTGTATTTGCATTCTCTTGTTTGTTGCTCATATTATAGCACCTAGATTCAACCTATAACATTTCTGGCACGCCCAGTGGGACCCACAAACAGGTCTCTTGCTTTCACATTTTCTATTTTTTGACTTTTTATAGGTGTAGGTCACAAAGGGGCGAACCCGACCCACACAAGGGCGGATTTGACCTTCTTGAGGCGGACTTGACCTATTTGGGTGGACCTGACTTGATAGATAGGCGAACCCATCCTAAACATGCAGACCTGACCTTTCCTAGGGGTAGACCTGCCCTCCACAGACATTAGAAGTGGTTTTTGGAAAACTGTTCACGAATAGGCGGACCTGACCTGATAGACAGGTGGACCCGCCCTACACAGGCAGACCTGACCTTCCCTAGGGGCAGACCTGCCCTCCACAGACCTCAGAAGTCATTTTTGGAAAAAAATTCATGAATAGGAAGATTTGCCATCACAAATAGGCGGATTTTCCCTATGCAATTTTTTTTAGAAGGTAAAATTTCAATTTTTTGCAATCTTTTGGTTGTTTTAAGGGTTTTTAACCCCTAATTTAGGTATATAGTGTAATTAGGGGGTGCCAATCAACCTTGTTTGCTGTGTTTTCCAGGTGAGCTATTTGACGTATCCAATCCCCTTGCCCCATTTGGTGATCTTGGGTGACGAGAAATCGTAGCTTACCACGTCTTTTGAGTCTACCCTTTTCTTTTTCTTAGCGGGACTTGCTTGAGGATTTCATCACCCCAAGGGACGATTCCAACCACGCGTACTGGCGGGGTATATAAAGGTGGGAGAGTGAAAATTTTACCTCAATCCAACCGTGTTGTAATTGGCGAAGCATTGAGATGTTGTGAAGAGTTGGTCTGAGCCTTTTTGGTTCCCGACTCACGCTTGTAATGGGTTGGTGTTCACGTTTTGGGCCTCACGTACCAGGTGTATATCAAGGACTCCCTAGTATCCATGTTCATCCTAGCTTAGAGGACTTTGTCGACCATACCCGCTCTACTAGACCTAAGCTTGTGATTGTCTGAATTATCTTTTTTGTGCGAAACCAGTGATTGTTTGATTTATTTCACTTAGGGATAGCCTTTTGATTGATGATTGTTGTGTTTTGAGTCCTTTGCCTTAGTCTTTTGGTAAAAAAATAAGTCAAACTCACGAATAGGCAGATTTTCCCTCACAAGCAGGTGGACCTACCCTACATAGGTGGACCTGCCCTACATAGGCGGACCTGACCTTTCCCTGAGGAGGACCTACCCTCCACAGGCCTCATAAGTTGTTTTTGGCCAACTTTTCACGAATAGGCAGATTTTCCCTCACAAGCAAGCATACCCGCCCTACACAGGTGGACTTGACCTTTCCTTGGGGTAGAGCTACCCTCCACAGGCCTCATAAGTTGTTTTTGGCCAACTTTTCACGAATAGGCGGATTTTCCCTCACAAACAAGCAGACCCGCCCTACATAGGCGGACCTGACCTTTCCCTAGGGTGGACCTGCCCTCTATAGTCCTCAGAAGTTGTTTTTGGAAATTTTTTCATGAATAGGTGGATTTTCCCTCATAGACAGGCAGATTTTCCTTGACAGACAACCATATATGCCCCGCCATTTGCACATTGTAAACTCGTTTTCCTTTGTTCAAGCACCAATCTTCTCAAATTTTCATGCTCTTTCCAACGACATATACCATTTCATACTTTTGACCAACTTCTTTTTTTTTCCCTTGGGCAGACTTGCCCTCTATAGGGGCGGACTTGACATGTTGACCAACCCCTTTTAGGCCTATTTTGATCAAATTTGACCAAAATTTTCTCCTTGGGCGCACCTGACCCACAAATAGGTGGACTTGACCCACAAATAGGCAGACCTAGACCTGACCCACAAATAGGCAGACTTGACCCACAAATAGGCAGACCTACAAATAGGTAGACTTGACCCACAAATAGGCGGACTTGACCCACAAACAGGCGGACTTGACCCACAAATAGGCGGATTTCCCTTGACAGACAACCATATATGCCCCGCCATTTGCACACTATTTACCCATTTTCCTCCGTTCAAGCGCCAATCTTCTCGATTTTTTGTGCTCTTTCCAATGACATATACCACTTCATACTTTTGAGAAGTTGACCGGGGCCCCTTTTCCTTCCCCATCCGCCTTCTTGAGGGGGGCATACCCTACCATTCTCTCTCAATCTTCCATCATAAACCTTCCCTTGCAAGACCAAGGCATTCCCTCTAGACAACCATATATGCCCTCCTCCGGAGCCATACCTTCCCTCCTCAACAATCCTGATCAATCATTTACTCATTCTGAGTAATCTTTCAACTATTCCAAACCTTCATCTTCTCATTTCGAGAATCATTCATCCATTGTGAGCAGTCGTTTACTCGTTCTAAGTAGTCGTTCATCCGTTCCGATCAATCGTTTACTTGTTTTGAGTATTCGTTCATCCATTTTTATCATTCATTTCTCCAATCAAATCATCGTTTTCCCCATCCAAATCCCCTAAACTTCATCTTGGGTTATTATCCAAATTGACCAAAGTATTTGATCTAATCGTCATCATCAACATCCTCTTAAGATTGTCATCCGTCCTAAGTTAATCATCCATCATCCATTTAATCAATCCATTTCCAATCCTCAAAGTGGATTGGAACGTCATCCATTTATCCTTTAATCCGATCAGTGGTATCCCTCGTCACCTAGGGTGAAATCTCAAAGAGGCAGGTTTATCCCTTCCATCTATGTAATCCATCATTAGTCATCGATCGATCTTATCAATCAATCCATGACCTTATCCAATCACTTATGACCCAATCATCTACTGTCAAGAAGTAGATTGGGTGTCATAATGGCTCCTTTGCTAATCCGTCAATTGTCGGAATCAATCCCATGCAGCATCATCCGATCATCCCCTGTCACGAGCTTTGAAATCCGATAGATCTAAGCTTGCAAATCTTGGTTGAGCTTTTGGTCCATTTCCATCAAAATTTTATCCATCCTCTTTATCGCTTTCATCATCGCAGATCTTATCATATCAATAGTGGTCCGGAAGCCTAATTACATCGACAATGATAGCGAGGTCTTGTCGGTCAAGAAAAATAGACATAGTCCACCCTTGACACCATCCCGCTAGTAAGTTTTTCTCCCGCAGCTTTTTAAGGATACGTCTGCCCCTTTGGGTTATCTTTGTTATGTTGTCATCCCGTACTAATGGGCAGCCGCCTTACCTTTGTGGGGGATATCCATCATACTGTCATATCCTTCCATCTACATCATCCCTCTTATCCAACACTTTGCATCCTCTTACCCTGGTCACCATCACAAGCCTATCTTGATACATTCCACATCCTCTATCTCAATGTTTCCATCCGCGCCCATACCCACTACCACAATCTTCCATACCAATTTTCTCACCCCTAAATCACCACATTTCACACAGCACACGCCAAATAAACATTAGAACAGCCTATACTCAATGCTTTTTCGTCTTTCTAATCCACCACCCGCATCCTTGTGTCCTAATTCACCATGCCAATACCCCTATCTTAACCCTTCATCTAATTTTCATCCTCCATCTATTCCCAGTCTTGCATCCAATCCCATTACCCCATCTAATCCTTGTCCACCAATCCCTATTCCTAATCCCCCACTAATCCATAATCCCTCATCCACTCCTACCACACCATCTCAACCTAGAGTATGCAAGTCTCATTTCAGAAGTTCTCCAAGGACTTATAACAAAGAAGACATCTCCTACTCCACACCTTGAATTTGTGGAATCATGCCATCCCAACCCATCATCCACGATCATTAATGATGAGACTTCTCGCCAGTTCACACCTATCATTGATGATACCACCCCTAGCACCACTCAAACCATCGAAACCATCACATCCTTTGAATCCACTGAGCCCCCATCTCCTACCATCACATATTCCGAATCCACTGAGCCCCCATCTCTTACCATCACATTTTCCCAATCCATTGAGCCCCATCTCCTATCATCACATCTACCGAATCCATCGAACACCTCTTCCTACTCCAAGAGCCATCAAACCCATCAATGACACAAAATTCCAAGCCACTCTTCCCACTCCTAGTGATGACACACAAGTCCCATCCATTCCTCCCACTCCTAGTGTCACTAAAATCTATTCCCATGAATGTTTTGAATCCCCCATCCCTCCATCCTCCCCACTTGAAGAGTCCCACCAAGACTCCATTATCATGCCGCCTGCACACGATGAGTCATGCCAAGAGCCTAATCCAAAGTATGCCAACATATCCCCTTCTCCAGATCAAGATCCTACCATCCCATCTAGTCCACCTCAAGATCACAGTCCCCCATCCATTCCATTCCATGATCCCCTTGTCATTCAAGCTTGCACCACTCCATCTCCATCTCCATTGCATGAGCCCACTACCAAAAATCCAGATCCTATCATATCCACTGATCCCTCTCTTGATACCACCCATCCAAATGCTTCTATCCCATTATCTCCCTCTCATGATCCCCCATCATCGCCTAAAACTGCTATCCCCACATCGCTTGCATATCCCCTTGGTACTTTCACATTCTTCCATGGTGGCCTCCTTGCAGAAGAAAAGCATAGTGTATTTACCACCCATCATCCTCCACTTAATAATGGACTCGCATCATGTTTTCAGAATAACACAAATCCTATCATGGATCGCATGCTCAAGAAAATGAACTATCAAGGAAAAGGTCTAGGCCTCCATGAGCAAGGTATTTTAGAGCCCATCCAAGTTAAAGAACAAATCTGTATGCAAGGTCTTGGACCTATTTCCCAAGACTCACAATCTAAAGACATTGGTACAACTTCTAGATGTCCTCAACAAGCCTTTCCAATAGAAATACCGGCTCTTCCCATCGCTCCACCAGATCATATGTTGCCATCCCTCCTCCTTTATCGTATCACCTCAAAACAACTGTCCATATTCCTCCTTCGTCTACTCCATCCATTTTGGGTCCTTACATCCCTCCATCCACCATCTCCCATCCTTCATCTACTCCATCCATCTTGGGTTCTTATGTCCCTCCACCCACGCTTTTTGCTTTCCATATATCCCAAAATCACTTCCTCCATCTCATCCTTTCATCCATCCAACACCTATCCATGTCATCCATCATAAACATCCCTCTCGCATGTCCCCTAATCAAGATCAACAAAGGAACATACCTACACATCCTCCATCTACACATAATCCTCATCATCCTACCTCCATTGCTCCACATCGTCCATCTCCTCACACCCATTCCATTGCTACTAAAAGCACTTTGGATGCTAACATAAAAATACATAAATCCAAACATCCACATGAATCTAAAGCTCCCCATGTCCCGTCTAAAAGACATGGTGAAGAGAAGAAAAATCTAAGTCCAAATCAAATCTGTAGGCCACAAAGGCCCACTAAAGCAAAAATCAAAACCATATGGATCCCAAAGAAAAAAGATGCCATGTGTTCCAATGAAGCATCAATTACAACATCCAAAGTTGCTAATCCGAAAGCTAATTATTTTCATCCACCCTCTCCTAAATCTGTTTTGGGTCCCTATGTCCTAAAATTCACTATTCCATCTCCTCCATTATCCCCACATTATCCATCCATTAATCCTCTTATCTTTTCACATCCACCCCCACATGTGCCAATGTTGGTCCTGAACACATCTCCCCATCACATATCCACCCCATCATTCCATCCATACACTTTC
Source organism: Sequoia sempervirens (assembly GCA_007258455.2). Classification (NCBI taxonomy): domain Eukaryota; kingdom Viridiplantae; phylum Streptophyta; class Pinopsida; order Cupressales; family Cupressaceae; genus Sequoia; species Sequoia sempervirens. The sequence goes on from VDFB02058337.1 coordinate 5,873, forward strand.
CAACATCCCACCCATTATCCCATGTATCTCCCCTCTCAAATCCCTCTAATTCATCCTCTTGCATAATCCGTTTATCCTAATAAGATTGTACCAATGTCCAACAGTTGGTTTGAACATGGGCCCTTAATACCTCATATAGAACTTGATGCTTGGGTACTTCATCCATATCCTTATCACATGTCTTCTAAATCCACTTATTTTCATCACTACATCCATCTCTTTCCTTCGCCATGCACCGTATCAAAAGTCAAAAATCAAAAGTAAAAAATCAAAAAAAGTCAAAAAAATTAAAAAAAAAAGTAAAAAAAATCAAAAATAAAATAAACCAAAAGAGACTCTGATAATGGGTGGCACGGCAAACAAGCACCTTGGATAAATTACCATGATGAAAACACGACGGCGTCATGGTAAATCTACATACGCGGGGCAGCTTCTTGATATGCATTCCCCCCATCTGCTATGCTTCCAGCTATGCATCCAGCTATGCACCCGTCTTCTTCCTATACATCCTTTTAATTCATCCCCTCCATCCTACCTATCTTATACATCCTACTTGGCATATTTCATTTATCCCAATCCTTCCATCCTCCTTGTGATCTTGATAATGGCAGGGGCAAACATATCAACATGCTTTGGAAACCTCTTGGAATACATTTCCCTCATCTGCACACTATCATCCTCGATTGCATCATGCCCTCGCGTGCTGCTTCGTCGCTCCGGCACTTCCATGCGCTTATCGCTCATGCTAACGCTCTTTCCCCATGGCAACGCCCGGGGGAATCTAATCTTCCTTTATTGATATAGTCCTTGGAGACATCGGTCATTCCATCAAAACAATTCCCTTCCATTTCCCTATCCTTATCTCCATATCAATATCCATCTCCCCATCCTTATCTTTTCCATCCCTCCACCCATACCCCATCCTGCATCCATTTCCCTCCTATCCATCCCCTTTCCTTCCATCCACTGTCCATCCATCCATCCTTTCCTCCCATCTCCATCCTTCCATCTCATCCCTTGTCATTGGTATCTAGCTATAGGCTACTCCCCACGCAATCCAAATTCATCTATCTTATCATCATCACTTTTGCTTCTTTTGCACATCTTTTCAATATCCTTCTCATCCTATCTTATAATCCCTTGTCATTAGTATCTCTCCATCATATCACCCTCCCAATTCATATTTTGATGATTTGGATAACTATCCCATCCCTGAGCTTTGTGTAGTTACCATCCTCTGATCTAATCCAACAGGTCTATCATATCCCATCATGTCAGTCCAATCATTTTATCCCCTTATCTAGGGTTATCTCATCATCTTTTATCCATCACTTGTCTTTGGTCTCTCATTGAACTACGTTGCCCTTGCGCTTTCACGTAGGCAAGGTTGATCATTTGATCCACCCCCGGGGTTCCTTTATCGCCTATCATCGGTCTTTCTACTTTGTCCATCTAATCCTTTATCATCTATCATCAGTCTTCATATCTTGTTCCTATTGTCTGTCCCATCTTCATCATCCATCAAAGTCTCCATCATGGTCCATCATCAACTTTTTATTGAACTATGAGGGCTCTGCGCTTCCACATAGGCAAGGCTAATCTTTGATCGGCCCTCGAACCCCTAGGTCTCTAGGATATGTCAGTCTCCTATCTTGTGTCACGTCTCTTTTGTCGTGTCATCAAGCTATGCCCTTATCTAGCTGGTTCTTAACCAACAAGATCCACTTGTATCAACAGATCCAATCGGTTCTGAATATGCTGAGTCATATCGATCTTTTAGTTTAGTATCCATCATCGGTCTCAACAGGATGCATCCTTCCTAACAGACCCCATCAATCCCATCCATCCTTGTGATCCTATGGAAAAGGACGTTTGAAATTGATTGCAATCTTTTGATGCTTTTGGATTTTGTTTATCATTTGAGCTCCCTATCATCACTTGTCATGGTTGCCTTGATCCATCATATCATGGTGTGTTTTGACTAGTCAACATAAGGGCGTATCTTGATCTTTTTATGTCTATTTTTGTCTTCTTGGCTGTCCCACGTAGTACCCACCAAGATCCTTGAGGTCTTGTGTTACGCTGGGGCATCCTTGTGTGCTTGTGGTTATCCCAATACCTGGCCTGACCAAAGTCATCGTGACTTTGGGGTGTTGGGATAGCCTTCTTGTTTGATGTGTTTGTTTCATGCATTAGACACTAATCTGCCTTGGTCATTTATACCTTGGTGTATCGTGTCTTCTGCTATAGCAAAAATCAGTGCTCTGAAGATGGAAAATTTCATCAGGATTGCATTTCACTTTTCATTCCATCCTCTTGGATGTATCCCCCATCCTATCATCTATCAAAATCCCCCCTATCCATTCATCCTTCATCACTTTCCCCTCCCAATCTCCTGCCACCTTTTCATCCTTTCTCACCCATCCCTTTGCATCATCTTCTTCATCTCCCCTTGCATCATCTCATCCATTTCAAGAGCACACTAGTGTTCTATTGAACTCGCATGTCCTCTCGAGGGGGCATCCTTCATCCCCTTCATCCCTAACTTTCATCTTCAACCCCATCATCTTCCTTCCTAGTCAATCCTCTGATGACTAGGGCATCTTTTCCAATCTAACCATCTTCTTCTAGGTTCTATGTTTTAACATTCTTTGAAATGATGCTACTTCATAACACCATTTCAAAGAGGGGAAAAATGTAAACACCTAAATTTGGACACTTGATTTATCCAAATTTATCCCCTTTCATTTAAGCATCCCCTTATTTTCATTAATTAAATAATATCGCTATTATTTAATTAATATCCTTAATTCTGTCAAATCCCTAAAGTATGTAGTTAAATAATTAAATACCTTTTCCCTTTCATCAAATGAATTAAATAAATATTCCATTTATTTAATTCCCTTTATGTCACATCCTCCATTTTTATCTAATCCTAATCCATCTTTTAATCTCATCATTAGGATGTGCACATGCCTAATCCTTGATTAGAATGTGTCACATCCTCCAAATTTTGCAAGTTGGCCTTTAATCTCTCATAGCCACCTAACCCTCCTCTGATCCTTCATTAAATAGCCTAATCAACCTCTCAAAGAATTTTTAATTCCTTTTATCCTTCCAAGGAATATTAAATTTCTTTTTCTCTTCCCCATGTAATCTTTGACTTGTCACATCAAGTCACGTGAAATCTAACCCTCTTCTAATATGTCATTAATTAGTCTAATCAAGTACTTGCACAACCTTAATCACTCCATGTCATTTGTCCTAAGTCAACTCTATTAAAAGCTTTGTCTTTTTGAACAAGGCATCTCCATTCCCCATGTGAATTTTTAATTCACATTTAATCTCCCAATGCATTTAAAGGAATTTTAAATTCATTTTCTCATCCCCATGTGGATATTTGAAGAATTTTTAATTCCTCACATGTCCTCTCACCCACATGGGGACAACTACCTCCTTTATGAGGAGATCTTGTCCCAATCCTAAGGTACTCTATAGTACCTCCATGTCATGTACTATCCTTCCACCTCATGTACACATCACCCTTTTTAAGCCATATCACTTGCCACATGTCAAGATGTGAGGGCTTGTGAGTTCTCAACTCACCTTAGCCTTACATCTTAATCTTGGTGGCTCAATTTTGACCGTCCATTTCCCTAGAGGTTTCCAAAATCTCTATAAATACCCCCTCTTTTCTTTCATTTTGGAGAGATCATGCATTGTAGCCAAACTCTTGCAAATTTTTCCTAGAATTCATACTTAGCCATTTTCATGCTTGCACCCACTTGTATCCACCTTCATATCATCATCTAGCTTGCATCTATTTCCATCCAAGGAGCACACAACACCGAAAATCGAAGGGCCACCCAAAGAATCGATTCGACACAAGGTAAAAGGTTCCATTTGTTGTTTTTATTTTGTGTTGAATCCAAGTAGGCTAATCTTGAGGTGTAGGTTGTTCTTAGTGGTATTTGCATTCTCTTGTTTGTTGCTCGTATTCTAGCACCTAGATTCGACCTATAACAACTACCTTTGTTTTATATATTCTCAATTGATCGCCAAGACATAATTGAATGTATTTTCGATATAGGGTATCCTTTTGATTCATCATTCATGGTCGGGAAGACCAAATAATTCTGCTACCGATGTTGAATAGTTGGCCTCCCTTTTGTTTTCAATTCATAGCACTTCGAGAAGAAAATTGTGAAGTTTACCTGATTTCAAAGTATTCCAAGTCATTAGAGGTCCTTTCGATCATTTCCCAGTGTCACTCTGATGAATTTTGATCCATTTGTCTCACCATCGACGTGAGAATAACCTTCGTTAAGAGAATGGAAAGTTGTTCCAATGTCATTAGTCTCCTTGATGTGTTTCTTCCATTGTCTTATTTCTTTAGATGAGTTGGTGAGAATCTTCCTGAATCTTCCTTCATTGGTGTAACATGTGAGGTTGGAAGGAACAAGAAAACTCACTCTGACTGTGTATCTCTCCTTGATGTTTTCTCTTTTGTCTTATCGGCGAGAGAAAATGTGTTTCTTAGCGATGAGAATCCATCAACATGATATGTATGCTCGGAATGACTTGAGTATTTTTCTCCGATGGTATTGCTCTTACCAATAGGCTTTCGTCGATGAGACGGCAAGCCTTGTCTTCCCAAAAATGCAACCTCTAGAGTTAATGATCGTAATGACTTAGTTCACCTTTTTCCGATATATAAGAATTATTCAAATTGAAAGGCTATGGCTTATTGATCAGAAAGACATGTATGTGGTCTTGTCAATATGAACCAGTTGTTTAAAAACTTACTCAATGATGACCAGAGGGATTTTTATGTGTTAAAGGTGAAATTGATAGGATCATTGGTGAACATGGAATGTGAAATGGATCTTGTTACACAAATTTCAACAATTTGTGTTGTTTTCAAGATGTGGGAACCTTGTGGGGTACATTAGTTTAGGCCAGTGAAATTTTTACTATCCCAACAGTGGCTCCGACTGGGGATGCATACCCCCATGGGTATATCAATAATTCAGATCTCTAGGAGAGCAGACCAAGTGGCTTGTGATATGGGATGGTAATGGAAATGAAAGAAAATAGTGGGAGGTGGAAATGATATGAAGCCCTATACTACTATGCATGGAAAAGATTTATTTTTAGAAGTTTATTGAAGAATTGTCCATGCACTGAAAATAATTGACCTTTACCTATACTACTGTGCATGGAAAGTTTAAGAAAATAAATGCTTTTGGAATTGTCCATGCACTGGAAATTCCTGTTCTTCGCCTATCTATTTTGGAGATAATATGAATCTTCTCCAACCTTGCTAATAATGACAAACATTCCTAACCATAGGGAATCAAATTTACCATGCTTTCATTTATCCTAACTCCTAGCATTCCACATGAGAACCATATCATTTATTTCAAATTTTTTGTTTTTTGTCTTTTTATCATACAAGTATTTCATCTGCAGTTGATTCTTTATATTATGTTGTGCTTGATTTCTAACTTCATCAAGTTCTATGAATTCTTCCATTCTCTCGTCCATAACTTTAGGGATGTCTAAGTCTTCTTGCAAGATGAACTTACTTACTCGTAGTAAATTATGCAAAGGGAGCCTGGCCTAAGCCCCATATACAAGTTCAAAGCGAGACTTTCCAATAGCCTTCTTGACAATGATCCTATCTACCCATAAGGCTAATCTTAACTTGGAGTCCTAGGCCTTTTTGTTGTTATCCAACATCCTCTTTATGATTTTCAGGATACTTTTGTTACTAGATTTAGCTTGCCCATTCACCTGTGGATGATAAAGCGAAGAATATGAAATTACTACTCAATAAGATTGGCAGAATTCCTTGAATTCATCAGATCTAAAACACATCCCATTGTTAGTTATGATTCTTACAGGAACTCAGAATTTGGTGATAATGTTTTCCAACAAAAAGTGTATTACCACCTTGCTTGTTGCTTGTTTAGTAGGCACAACCTCCACCCATTTTGTAAAATAGTTTATGGCTACTAACATCCATCTATGTCCTCCACTAGATTTTTCTACAATTTCTCCTATGAAATCAATTCCCCATTGGTGGAATGGAGCCTCAACTTGCATAGGTCTTAGAGGCAACACCCCTTGATAGTTCAATTCTCCAAAGAACTTCTGACATGCTTCACATTTCCTAGTATAATCATATGCATCATTAAAAACTCTAGGCCAATAGTAACCTGCCCTCAATACTTTATGTGCAGTGGTTTTTTCTAAGAAATGCCCTCCACATACTCCCTCATGCATCTCCTTGAGAACATGCCTTGCTTGATTTTCATCCAGACACAACAACAAAACACCATCTCTATTTTCCCAATAAAGGTCTCCTTTTATGAATACATATTTTGAAGCATGTAGTTTGAGAGTTCTTTTCTTGCTATCATCAATCCCTTCTGGACATTTCATGTGCTTAAGATAATACACAATATCAGTGTACAATGGTGTGTTCAATGCTAGTGATCATGTTATCTTCATCATTCAGATTGCACACCTGGGCAGCCTCAATATTTATTTCAGCCATTAGTTTGGCTAGCCCTTGTCCTCTCACAAGTTTGGTGATTTGGAATTCGAGACCAAATTCTTGAATTCTATTTATCCATCTGCACCTATGACTAGTTGCTTCAGATTGTGCAAACACATCCTTGACTGCAACACTTGGTACATAAGCTATCACTTTTTCCCCTACTAGATATGATCTAAATGCTTTGATAGCTTTTACTAATGCATATGCCTATTTTTCAACAATGCCATATTTTAACTCGACATTTTGGACAGATTTGCTGAAAAAAGAAATAGGTTGTTTATTCCCTTCTTCATTTTTCTGTAACATGACTGCTGCAACAATGTGAAAGGATGCAAATGAAAAGATTTGAAAGGGCTTGCTGAAGTCAGGAGAATTTAATACTAGGGCTTCTTTTATTTCTCTCTTGATAGATATGAATGCATCTATGGCTTCAGCTATCCAGTCAATCCTTACGCCCTTCTTCAACATCTTTGATATTAGCTTCACTATCTCAGCAAAGTTAGACATGAATCTTCTAAAAAAATTGATTTGTCCAAAGAAGGACCAGATGCCCTTAACTATTTTGGGAATGGGGATTTTGTCTATAGCCTCCACCCTTTTTGGATCAATCCTTACACCTTCTTTGGATACTATGTGCCCCAATAACTTTGCTTCTATTACTGCAAAATGAAATTTTTTAGGGTTTAGAGAAATGCCATATTCAATGGCCCTGATGAAGATTTTCTCCAGATGCTCAACATGATCCTCAACCTTGTTTGAATATGTAGTCAAATCATCTTGATATACCACCATTATTACATTGATTAAATGAGCAAACACAACATCCATAACCCTCTGGAAAGTTACTCCAACATTTGTAAGTCCAAATGACATTCTAATGTACACATATGTTCCCCATGGTGTGGTGAAAGTTGTTTTGTACTGCTATGATTCCTTAACTTTCACCTGATTATAACTAGAAAATTCATCCATCATAGACAACAGTTCACATCTAGTGACCCTTTGCAACATGGCCTCCATGTTTGGGAGTGGGTAGTTATCCTTAAGAGAGGATACATTCAGGTTTCTGAAGTCTACACATAGCCTTATATATCCATTTTTATTTCCAATAGGTACCAAATTAGAGACCCAAGATGGGTGTCTAATAGGTTTAATAATACCCCCCTCCCTAAGCTTCATAAGTTCTTCATGCATTTTAGGCTCGAAAGTAAGATTTATAGGCCTTTATATTTTTCTAAAAGGTTTGGCATCTGGTTTCAATGGGATCTCATGTTGGAATAAGTCTTCTCTATATGCTTTAAGATCATCATAAGACTAAGAAAAAACATGCTTGTACTTCCTTAATAATGTAATCAACATCCTCCTGATTGTTAGGCTTATCTTTTTCCCAATGTATACTCTTTTAGGGGCAAGTACAGTCCCAAGGTTGATTTCTTCAACATCCTCCCTTTTGATTGGTGTTTGATTCATAAGAGCTCGATCATTTCCATCAAACATTCTTTCCAATGCCACAAGTCCCTTAGGAAGCTTATTAGTTTTAAGTTGGACAATTTCTTTCCTGAACACAATTTGTTTTCCATCTACCTCCTCTACAAATGCATTAAAATCAATCTCTTGTGCTTCATATTGGTCAATGCAATGTAAGAATTTGATCAAATCAGTATCATCATTAAAAACTTACCAACTGTAAATATTATTAGGGATAGAAAGTCTTGTTTTGAATTCAACTTGTGAAATTCCTGCCAGGGTGACATCATCTCTTTTCATAGCTACATTTTCCAAGAAGTCTGCCATCAAATTCTTGGACCTATCAATCTAGTTAATAGAGAAAGCATCAAATAACTCTATGGTATCCCATACAACATTTCTATACTGTTTCAACCTCTTTAGAATCCCCCAAAAAATCAATAATTTGATTTTGTGCTTGACAACCATATTTAGTCCAATCAGCAAGGCCTCATACTCAACTATGTTATTTATACATTCAAATTTCAACAAGAATGAATATTTGAATGTAGTCCCTTCAGGTGAAATGAATACCACTCCTACTCCATTGCCTTCTTTACTACATGCCCCATCAAAATACATTCACCACACACCATGTTCATTCTTGGAGATATGCTCATCAATTGGATCAGTATTCACTAATTCAGGTTGTGAAGGCTTTATTCTGAAACTTCCTAAATCCACATGTCATAGAAGCAATTCACCTGATTTTGAGCAACATATTCCACAACTTGACTCACTCTTGGTTCACTGTACAATTTCACTTCTTCACCATTTATTGGTATTGTGGCATAGGATAAATAAAATTGCACATTTCCTCCCACCGTAGTAGTCCATTGCCTTGACAGGAGCATCCCAAATTGAGGAGGTGTAGATCTATTATAGTTATGACAATCTTGTACACTGCTTGTGGATAAACAACCAACTTCACTTTGACATACTTCATGATCCCTACTACTGGGACATGCCTACTATCCATAGCATAACATTTTCCACCATTAGTGTCTACCCACATGCCAAACTGCTTCATGACACCTATTGGCATGATATTAATGACTGCCCTTGAATCAATCATACAATTTCTCACCATCTTGTTGTTTATAAGCAATGTGGTAAAGAATGGGTTAACTTGTGGAGGATCTATCAATGTATCACCAAGACAAACTTCTGAGACTTTTATATCTCCTTGCTTGTTGTTACTATTCTTGACAACTTCTTTGATTTCCACATTTGTGCTCTTGCTTACTCCATTGGATATTAGCTGTATAGCATTGTCTCTATACTCTTTTATCTTCATCATCTCCAATAGGGCACATACATATTTACTTGGGACAATGCTTGTGTGAAGTCAAATGTAGAAGCATTTTTTTGTCTTGGCTATCTTCCTTTGTTCCAAAGAATCTCCTCTATTTTCTTCTTTCTCCTTTTTATTCAATTCATCATGCTTTTGTTTGCTTTTTTTATAACTCCTTATTTTCCTCTTTAGGAGCATTTTTTTTGTTCATTCTTATTAGGTTCTTTATTTTCTACCTTCTTTGGTTTTTCCTTGTCCTTTTCTTTATCTTTCACAAACAATCCCCCTGGAGTGCCATCATTTATTGTTCTATTTCTCAATCTATAATTTCTTTTTGCTTGCTCTACTGCAACAATAGTCAGCTCTTTGATTTCTTCCTCAGTTGGCCTCCTCAACCTATACTTATTTGGATTGGGTGGTGTATAAGGAGATTGTGATTCATCATTGCTTTCATTCTCTTGATCAAAGAAGACTTGTTGTTCAACCATGTGAATGTTGTATCTCTAATTATTTACATCATACTCATAGCCTTCATCTTCAGATGAATATTCTTGTTCAAACGAATGTAGAGCATGTGAAGTTAAGTATATTGTAGTATCCTTTTCCTCATTGTCATATGGTTCTTCTTTTTCTTGTATTGACTGTGCCACAACACAATGATCTTGGGAGTGGGGAAAATTGCAAACTTGAAACCAAGGGTTGTTATTAACCATGTAGGCCCCCTTTTTCTTCAAAGGATCAAGAGTTTCTTTATGATTAGGTCTGTCAACTATGGGTTTTTCATCTTTTCAATTTGTGTTGTATGGCATATCATGCAATCTTGGTCTCTCATTTCTAAATGATTTTTTTTGCTTAGTCTGGTGGTTGTTAAAGTTTTGAGGGACTCTAATGTTATCCCTTTTGCTAGTCATTCCTGCAGCCTTTCTATTATTCTCAATGGTCAATGTTGTCTTTTGTGCTTCAACTAGACCTCTAGGGCACCTATTTCTAATTTCACACCCCATCTTTGGATCAAAGGCCTTCAAATAGATACTTAAAGCTATTGGATCAGTCAGTTTGGAATTCTATGGTATTTTGTTATGAAGTTTTGAAAACCTCTGATTAAAGTCATAAACTGACTCATTTTGGTACTTTTGAATACTTAGTAATTCATGAAGGGAAAACTCAGGGGCACACTGATTCCCATATTGTTCTAGAAACTGATTATGAAAGTCTATTATTGAATCAATTGAAGCATTGGGTAAACCATTGAACCAATCCCTTGCTTCTTCAATTAATGACATCATGAATAACCCCATTTTTACATCCTCGTACTCCATAGCTATATCTTGTATGAAGGCATTAAAATTTCTAATGTGTTCTTAAGCTGATATCACATTATTTGCAGTGAATTTAGGAGCCATATTTCTCCAATTACTATCCACTGGGTATGGATATAATTGATATCTTTTCAAATCAAATTGCCTACATGTGCTCATAGGGTTTTGTGGATGTAAATTCACAAGTGATGGATTGGGATGGTACTGGTATCCATAATGAGATTGTTGGAACACATTTTGCTGGATGTGTTGAGGGTATACATTTTGAGGTGGAACTTGTTGCTGACGTGGTGGGGCATATTGTTGGCTTGGTACGTGGATAGTGCTGGGGAATTTTGCCAGTATTTGGAGGATGGGATTTTTATGGTGGTACATTATATTGGATATGTTTCCTAGGGTTACCACCTATATGGTGAAGCACTTTTGAGGTACCTGGAGCATCTGTGTTCTAAGATGTTCCCTGTGGATTGGAATTATCACCTTGCTTATGTGGAGGGACATACTTAGGTGGCTTTAGTGCCAATTTCCTATCTATGTCTTGGGATTCCTGCACCATTCCTTGTCTTTCTATAAGTTGTCTTTTCCACTCCAAATGTATTCAAAATTCTTGGTTATTCATAGCCTTCAAATCACCAACATTATAATCAATAGGATCCTCATGGTTTTCCTCATCTTGCTATGGTGACACTTTATAATCATATTCATTTTGTATTCGTTCCTGTTTTGCCTCAAATTAGGCTTTGAATTCCTCTATAAACTCTTGGGGTCCTCTTTCCATTGAAAAACATGATGGCTATTGTCTTCTTGTTCAAAAGGAGTACAAGGATCTTTGTTCAGGTCATTCTTATGGAATTTTGATCCATGCAATGGATCAAAACTATTATTCATTATAAGGAGTTGCTCAGCCGAGTTATCCCTACCTTCATTAGTTATATCAGATGTTTTGTCCCTTCTTTTATTTGCATTAGTTTTTGAAGGGAGAGACCCATGTTTATCTGTCCACCTACCATTGTTCTTCTATGGGCTCTCCTAGTGTAGAGATCTCCTACTGTTCATCTTGTAGGATGCTTTAACAGTGCAACTTCTACGGTTTATTTTTATTGATGTGTATTTGAACTTCCCAGTCATGCACTTATTCTTTCAGAGTCGCCACTCACTTTAAGAAAGTGAGAAAAGTTTTTGATTATTTGTTCCCAACGAAGTCCTTTATAAGGTGTTGACTCTATGATGAAAGCCTGGATTCAGATTTGACTTGTCCCCAATAGAGTCACCAATTTGTTGGATCTCAAAAATGAAAACTACAAATCCTTAGAGGATTCTAGGCTCTATGATAAAACTTGTAATGTTTTTGAACCAATGAACGAAGTAACCTACATGGCTGATAACTCCCTGCATTTCAGGCTCTGCTAGACCTAAGCAGGTAAACCTTGATGACAAAAGCAGATATAGAATTGAATGAATTAGTTGAATTTTGTGGATCTATCACAATGGCATAAAGTGTAATAGATGACAACCCTGCTAACTAATTCTACTCCTAATGCAATATTTCAGATTTTAGAATGTGAAAGTGTATAAATGTATGAATGAAATTTAAAATGTGAATGAAGTATGTGATGGACCAGTGCTTTGTTGGGTAAGTGGAGTCAATGAATTTTTGTGATAAGTGACTACTTTTGGCAAAAATTCTGATTGTTTGGCACTTGAATTTATTTATACTTTGTAGAAATGTGAAAAAATGTGACTGGCAAACTCTTCTTATTGATCCAAATAACAATTCCAGATTACTGTGATTGACTAGAGGATTTTAATTCTTTTAAAGAAACCAATTAATCCCACCACACAAGAACATAAAATGTGCCTTGATAAATTGAATATATCCTTGATACACCAGTTTAAATAATAAGGAAATATTAAGTTGGAGACAATATGGAAGCCTTCTAAATTACTTAACTCTTCTTATTGATCCAAATGTTAACCCAAAGTTATTGTAATCAATTAAAAGGATTTAATTCTTTGACATGAACCAATTAACTTGACTACACAACAACAACAAATATGTATTGATGAAATTGAAATACCAACTTGGATATACAACTTCAAATAACATTGGAATAGTAATATGGAGACAGTTAGATGATTGTTTATATTAAGAAACAACAGACACCAACAATGAGCCACACAAAATTAGTGATCTTCTATTAAATTTTGCAAAATTTCATGCATCACAGTCCATATGTAGTGTAATCTATTTTGTAAACATCTTGAAAGTATCTCTAGTATATCTCCTATTTCTCCCTATTCGTTCTTCTTTTCTAATCATTATAGGTCCAACTTATATATCAAAACTTTGAAGAGGATACACCCCTTCAGAAATGTCTTTTGAAACTAACAACAATTAAACATAAACAATTAGGCTCTAGCAAGCCACAAATGAATCTTAGTAATATGATCTAAATAATCCTTCCTCAATTGAGTATCAACATCTTCTATAACATTCCTTGCAACTATCTCCATGATCACCATTTTTTCCAAATGTTCACATGACTCGTCTAGTGCCGATTCTTCATCTTAACCGCTTCCAAGGCCTCATGCAATATCATTCTGCAATATTTCATCCATTCGTCCCGACCTTTTAGCTCTCCATTATTTTTGAATAATGTAGGCACTTCCCCCTTTGAAACATTAGTTAACCCTTTTGCATCTTCCTACAACTCCTTATAGTAATCCTTTTGTTTCTTCACTATATCTTCAACATCTATGGTGGTCCTACTATCAAAAGCACTCCTTTTTCTGTATTTCCTGAATTTTCTCTTGTATTTAGTCATTTATCCTTTTGTGTTCCTGAATTGTCGCATGATTCATGGAATGGGTTAACCATAGTTTATTAATCCCAACCATTAATTTAGTGTGCCTTTTCTAAAAAACTACAATGATTACATCAAATCTGGCTTTGTTCACTTGAGCATGCACATTTGATTCTTTTCCCTTATCCTTTGATTGTGAACTCTCCCCTTGAGTCAATAATTTGGTAGATCCCTTCAATGTATCTTTAACCATGTCCATTAGGAAATCATTCTCCTTGAGCATCCTCTCATTGTTCATTTTAGACATATCCCTCTCCTTAATCAACATCTGGATTTGAGCCTTACTTAATTTAGCAACATTGATGCCAATTTCAGCTATGGCCATAGGACCAACTTCTCCAACTTTCAATGTCATGACATGGCTAAATGCCTTTTCAGTGTCAATAATTACAAAATTCTTGTGTGGAGGATACAAGGCCCAAATCATGGGAGAGCTCTCATCAGGATTATCCTTTGATCCTATGTATACCTCTATAACTCCTTCTAGACTAAGCTTATGTGTAGCACCATTATCATGCAAGAAACTATAAAAAACAAGAGAAAAATTCAAATTTAAGCCAGGGAAAACCATTACACCAGACACCTCCAATAATTTCCTTCCTCACTCTGGAGTCATATCCTTCATCTCATTTTCCACATTTAACTTCAAAGTATTCAGTAATTGGTCTTCATTGTTTGGTGTAATGTATGTAATAGATTCTCTTATTGATTTCCCCTTCTGCTTGTACAAGAAGGATCTAAATTCATGGGATTTTATAAACTCATCATCAACAATAAAGGATCTATAGGACAATTGGCTCGTGTTTGTATTAGAACCTCCTTCAACTTCTTGCTCTCTATTGGGAGGTTGGTAATCCTCAATTCTCAATTTGGAAATTTTATCAGTTTGGCCCTAAGGTTCTCTCTCATCAAATGACTCCTCACCAGAGGATAATAGCTATGCATCTTGCATTTCTTTTATCCTTTGTTCTACCCCGCTGTCATATTCATCAATAGCCATTTTGGCTTCCCTTTCTTCCATGTTCCTAATCATGTCATCATATGGATAAGGTATATGATCATAACCACCCAGGTTTACCTTCTTTTTGGCGAAATAGATGTACCTTTCAAGATCAAATCCTTTTCTTGGTGGGGACCTTTTCAAATTGAAATGCAATAGTTTATCTAAAATTAGGTCATACCCCTCTTTTAAACACAAGGTACTTGGCATGAATGCTTGCTTCTCATAGGCACCCATATTCATAACACTTGAGTAGTCTATTTGTCTGACGATTTCCAAGTATGCAATTTTATTTGGTACTGTTTTTGGCAGAATAAATGGTGTATCCTCAAAACCATAAACCTTGATCATGGTGGCGTCAACATAACAATACCAATCACCCCAATTGTGACCAACAGTTGTAGGTCCATTGAAATCCTTGGGCCTAAGAAATCTCTTAATTTCATCAGACGAGTGATCACAAGGATGGCTAAAATTTTTGTACAATATCTTGACAAAATACTCCTCAAAATGAACATAACTGTTGTTAACAAATCTGCTATCCCAAATAGTAGCCCATAATTGCACTGGTAGTGGTTTTCCTTCTTTATCAGGTTGTGCAATACTTAATTCTTCTGACCACATCTCTATCTCTTTCCTGTAATACAATATCATATGCATGAGGATGGAATAATGTTTGAAATGTAGTGTGGGGGATCCATTTTTTATTGCCATTAGTCCTAAATCAATCCCTTTGAAAATGTGCGAACCACAGTCAAATGGCCTTGCACTATGACGCTGAACATCAACAACAATCACCATTGGTCCAATTGACATAAACTCAGGGGCCTCAGTCCCTAACACCTGACACACTAAGAAATATGTGTATTTTAAATAGGGTTCAAATAAATCGACATGAAAGGGAGGCCCATCATTGTCATCAAGTGAAACAAGACTTCCATCCTTCTTAGGCCTATGTAAAGGCAATCTCCACCCTCTATAAGTTGTATCCATTCTCCAATATTCTTTCTCCAAAGCCTCATGTACAATAGATTCATCACATGTGTCATTTAGGACAAAAATTTCACAAATTGCAGACTTAGACACATGTATGAAAGCTTTACCCTGCAAATTGAAAATAGCCTTGAGGTCTAGATTGTAGCATGCTTAGCTAGGAGTTTTACTAGTTCCACATTCACAAATACGTTGGGGACAACCAATTTTCCTAGATTAAAGTTCCAGGGATTGCACACTAGTTCAAACCTATGTCTTTGATGATAATGGAACATGAATAGATCATATCCTTGAATAGGGGTCCGCACATCCCCTATATGTTTGTACTTGTCTTCAAATATTTCTACATCAACCCTAAGTTGTGCAGACCGTCTATATTTTGGCCCTGAACCAGGTAACTGGTCAATGAGGTCTTGGTTTAATTTTCTCTTTTTTGTTTTTGGTTCATCCCCTGTTTCAATTTTCTATTTTTTACCCCTAGGTTGACTACCCTCACCTTGCTACATTCTACCCTTCAATTTCCCAGAGCTTGAACCCACCATTTTATCTCCTCAAGGTGACATAAATTAAATACAAATATAAGGAAGTTTGCAAGCTTACTTGAGAACTCTTGGCCACACTGAATTTTCTGACCTCTGTCCACTTTCCCGCCCTTCTCGCTGCCAATTCTTAAAATATTTCTTGTTTATTTGTCTCTCAATCAGAGAATATCTATACAAATGCACATTCATGCAGCCATTAATGTCCACCTCTGAACATGAATGTAATAGGTTTTTTGAATTTCACGATGTCAGGATGAAATGATTATCGGTGAGACTTGTTCAAATTCTGGCCGATTTATGTATGTAACCTGTTGCCACCTTTGTTTTATTAATTCTCAATTGATCGTCAAGACATAACTGAATGTCTTTTCAATATAGGGTGTCCTTTTGATTCATCATTCATGGTTAGGAAGACTTAATAATTCTCCTACCGATGTTGAATAGTTGGCCTCCCTTTTGTTTTCAATTCATAGTGCACTTTGGGAAGAAAATTGTGATGTTTACCCGATTTCAAAGTATTCCGGGTCATTAGAGGTCATTTCAATCATCGCCCAGTGTCACTCCAATGAATTTTGATCCATTCATATCACCATCGACATGAGAATAACCATTGCTAAGAGAATGGAAATTTGTTCCGATGTCATTAGTCTCCCTGACGTGTTTCTTCCATTTTCTTATTTCTTCGAATGAGTCGGTGAGACTCTTCTCGAATCTTCCTTCATCGGTGTAATATGTGAGGTCGAAAGGAACATGAAAACTCACTTCGAATGTGTATGTCTCCTCAACGTCTATTCTTTTGTCTTATCAGGAAGAGAAAATGTGTTTCTTACTGATGAGAATCCATCAACATGATATGTATGCTTAGAATGACTTGAGGATTTTGCTCTGATGGTATTGCTCTTACCAATAGGCTTTTGTCAGTGAGACAACAAGCCTTGTCTTCCTGAAAATGCAACCTCTAGAGTTAATGATCGGTATGACTTAGTTCACCTTTTGTCGATATACAAGAATTATTCAAATTGAAAGGCTATGGCTTATTGATCAGAAAGACATGTACCTGGTCTTGCCGATATGAACCAGTTGTTTAAAAACTCTTACTCAATGATGACCAGAGGGATTTTTATGTGTTAAAGGTGAAATTGACGGGATCATTGGTGAACATGGAATGTGAAATGGATCTTGTCACATGAATTTCAACAATTTGTGTTGTTTTCAAGATGTGGGAACCTTGTGGGGTACATTAGTTTAGGCCAGTGAAATTTGTACAGTCCCAACACAATGCATACAAAAATTATGAATGAAACTCATATCAAAACTAATTACATGCACAGTGTTTTTAATAAACTCATAGGTATAAATCAAACCAATACCTAGTTATAGATCCACTTTGATACCATGTAGAATTTTCCATAATCTTTGTATGAAATGCCAATATGAATCAAGCTATGAATGCTAGGTAGTCACATGCTCTAAATATGTGAGATGAATTGAAAAACACAAAAAATAATGAAAAGAGAGAACACACACAATTGGTTGAATAAACATGTAAATTAAGCCAAAAGAAGGTGTACATATAACAAGGAGAGAAGCAATTTCTAACATAATTAGTCGAGAATACTAGGCAGTCAACTCCCACTAAGAAAGAGTGGCAGTGGGTTAGCTTTCTCTAAACCTGCAAGAGCTGCAAGTTAACTAGCTCTAACTAAGATACCTAATTAGGATTAAGGCCATGTGCTATAATGCATATATACACTAACAAGAATGATATGAAAAAATAAGGTTCTTCTCTTTGGTCAATTCAAGTTTAATGTAGTGTGTCCCATTGATTCTTGCATGAGACCATTGGAACACTTGAATGCAACTCCTAGGTGAGCATATGATTTTGCATGTAAATGATGATAAAATAGTATATCTTCTATGCGCACAATGAAAATGAGATGTTGTATCTACCATGATTCCATTTATGAGCTTAAAATGGAATCACACTTAATATAAAGTGGCCCATGATAGCTCTTATTTGGGACTTAATCATGTGAAAATTTAATTGATGGATAAGAATGATCTATCACTAAAGCTCAAACATTCTTCATGGAATATAATTAAGGATTTAATTTTTCATCTGTTGTTTCTTGCTCCTCAATGGCATCTACATTATTAGCATGTAATGTCCCCTTGTTAAACTAAACCAAAAATATAAAGCACTAGTTAGGACAACTAATCTATTTTATCAATACACCATTTTATTAATGATAAATTATCGTGAAATCCTACTTACAACATGTATTATTAATTAAGCATACGATTCCTTGTTTATGATTAGATCATTTCAGATTGCATTTTTTTAAGAAATAGACAATTGAATGCATTATCATCTATAACCATAAACTAACATGATTAGATATGACTTCTTACCCTTGATTGGAGTAGTACTTCATGTTGTATCCTTTTAACTAACCTCATGGGATGGTAGAATTACTGTGCAAAGGGCGGGCGAATGCTCTCAAAGTGGACTCCCTCAAGGTGTTCACCCATCTTGGGATTGTCCATCAGTGGAGTGAATTACTAGCCTTTCCCTCCACAAACTCCCTGTCCTCATTGAGCATTATTGTAAGAGAGCTCTAGCCCGAAGCCTATCCGTCAAGGTAAGGAAGACTTAACAGTTTAATATTTAATGTTTATTGATTGTACATTTGGCATATCCCAACTTCATGATACATTAGGCTGATTTGCAAGTTTATTCTTATATAGACATTTGAAAATGTATATTTGTTGATTTCCATATCATATTGTATTTTACCCATTTATTAAATTGTGTTTATTAGTGGCTCTTATATTTTCCATTTCATATTATCTTAATTTAGAACCAGAGATAGAAGTGTTTAGAAGCATTTATTATTACAAATCTGCAACGTATAAGTATATGGTTTGATGTTTGTAAATTCATTATGTGTAGCTTATCTCATTTGTATAGGTCTCATTCCAGATTAACTTAGATTCGATTTATTATGGAATCATTGTATATGGGTGAGGATATCAACTTCATGAATATTTCAGAATCACAGCCATAGTAGAAGACAACAATTTCATGATTGAAGAATCAACAATGAAAGAAATGACTTACTTTTGGGATGTAATCTGAGTCGATGCTTACCAGGCGGTTTCCCCAAGTTTCTTGAAGGTTATATCTTAGTTGTCACCTTAATTGGGCAAGATGATCAGATAGGAGCATCACCACTAATTTTGAGTTCTTTGCGAATGGCATCCTTTAACAGAAAATTGAGCTGCACAAAACTTGATGAGAATGAACTGGGTGTGAATGTCTCTTATTTATAACATTATAATAGTCATAATAATAAGTGTTCTAATATTTATAATTTGGCATTTGATATTGAGATATCATTTTATGTTTGTGTTTAATACTATCTGTGTATATTATACATTCATATTTATTTATAGATTATAATCATAATATTTAGTTTATCAATATTCATATTTAATATTTATAATATGGTATAATTATAATATTATCTCCGATAATTATAATTATACTAATATTCAAGTTGAAATTATTTATATATTTAATTTGTGTATTTACTTTACCGGGTTCTAGATCCGGGGACATGACATAGCATAGTTGTGTTTTCAAAATGGATTAGTGTAGATTTAGATATTTTCATTGGGTGAGCAATGAATTTGTCGACCTCATCATTTATGCTTTCAAGAATTTTTTGCTCCCATAATTTACTCTAACCATATAATAATTTTCTTCCCCCATCATTGATCTTTTCCTCTTGAATCGTGTTATTGTCTATCAAATATTGTATCTTATTTTTAATGGTAAGCATTGTTGATTACTATATTGATAAACTCTATGATACTCACAATACACATGTGTATCAAATCCTTTATTAATGTAAATTTGAACATATCTAATCGAGAAGTTATCATATTATCCCATAAGAGTTTTCACAATACTACAAGGGGATCACATAACCTTGTAAATCATCTTTGCACTTTTGGTTTGATAGTGATTATATTTGAGGCCTCTTGACTATGGTTGATATGATTAAAATTAGGCTTATATTCTTGATTTTTAAATAATTATTCATTACCCTTATTATTATTTTTTAGATTGAAATATGAAAGTATATAAAGGTGAAGGTGTAGGTGAAATTAATGATTTATATTTCAAAATATTAGAAACTACTAAATTTGGTTCATAATCCCTTACATTAGCACATGCATATATAAGAA
Source organism: Sequoia sempervirens (assembly GCA_007258455.2). NCBI lineage: Eukaryota > Viridiplantae > Streptophyta > Pinopsida > Cupressales > Cupressaceae > Sequoia > Sequoia sempervirens. The sequence goes on from VDFB02058337.1 coordinate 26,210, forward strand.
AATGAGGTATAGTTATTAAATACAACCTTTTATTTTATGGCTAAAAGTAATATATGAATGAACAAGCCTTGTAATTCATTATTGAGGGATTGATAGTTCTTTTTGGAAAGTAATTCTTAACATCTTAATACATAATTACTAACTAGCTCACTGCTACCTTTCTTACGTTATAAATGTTAGGCAAAAGAGATAACCATGTCAACATATGAATGAATCGAACCATGAGGCAATGCAAAAAAGTATTCTAGAGCACACTCTTTCAATGTATATGGAAATATTTTAGCAATCAATTGATCATTAGAAAATAAGTCTATATATATATATATATGACAAAGGTGTTTATTAACCTGGTAAACAACGTAATGAAAATATTACCAAAAATTGATTTAATCCAATAAAACATGTGATTAAGCCAATAAAAAATTAAACAATGAATAATCAAATGTAACAAATTCAAGTCATATGAACACCATATTTACTTGGAGAAACCCTTATGGGAAAATAATTCACCACCAAAAATAATAAATCTTGTATTATTCTAAATAGAATAGAAACCTATTTAATCACTTATCCCTTTGATAATAAACTAGTGGCATATGAGTACGTACAAAAAAAAATTACAATCCTTTATCGCATGCCCCCAATATGTAAATTTTTTAGAAATCACCAAGTGGTTTCCAAAATTATGAGTCAAAACCATGAGACAACATAATTCTAATGCCCCATAGTCATGGTCAAACAACCCAAAATAGTAAGTAACTCTTCTAATTACATCTCTTATACATCTTATACCTTTCTTATGCATCATATACTCTATTATAACAATCAATTTAACCACCTTCCCAATTTAGGTTCTCCATATAGGCATTCAATATTTATATCATAACCACCATAAGGGCATTCAATATTTATATCATAACCATCAAATTGGGAAGACTCTCTATAAATCCTATTTTCACTTTTTCAATGTTACCCTCCTATCTAATGAATTCCTATGCAATATCCGAAGTATCCTAGATAATAAATAATAAATAAATAATATTCTTGCCCACACGTGGGAATCCCATTTTGCCCACTCCATGATGTTTGGAGATCATACATTTTTATCCTCAACATAATTAATTATAATTTACAAGAGATTATTTTCAAGGTGATTGACACACATAACCCTAACAAAAGGGTTATGTGTTGATTCAAGTGTTAAATCCTTTTGAACTAGATGGGATATTGTTTGTCCTATTTTTATTTCACTTAATTACTTCATAATTGTATCTAAGGAGGTTTGGAAAAAAGTGGAGGATGTAATGTGTATTTGGATAATAATAGGTTGAGTGTAGGTTGATTGGGATGGGATAATGGAGGAAGATATGAAATGTTGAGGTTGGGGATTAGATTGTGATGAAGTGGTGGGGGCATGCATAGTGGATGTGAGAGGTAGGGGCATTGATGGATGAAGTAATATGAATACGGGAAGAATGAGGTTGATAGAGTGGAAATGTAATAGGAGTGTAAGGAGGAGGTTTAATGGTAAAGGTGGGGAGTTGAAGGTGAGAAAGTAGTATGGTAGAAGAAAATTAGAATGTGAAGATAGAGTGTTATGGGGGGGACATTAGACTCACTAAAAAATTGACTAAAATCTTAATAATATTCGATCCTCGACTTCTTCAAAAGTAGTCAATGAGGCTCATTAACTAGTATAGAGGAATTTACATCATCATCTTACTCATGTCTTGATTAAGATGCGATAACTTATGGGTCATTACATTTTCCTCTAGATTTTCACACATCTAAAATGTACGTTATGGTCAAATGAATATTGATCTTTAAGATACATAATTATTCAAATTTTTAATAATGAGAGCATCCCAGTGATTCATGGCTACAAGGGGATTGAACCTAGGGATGTGACTAATTGGAGTGAGTGACCTTGGAAACGTATTTGACTTGCAACTCTAAGAAACAATACACTAGATATTTTAAAATGAAATATCAATATCTCTCTATATATAATAACTTTAGATATTAAAAATGGATGAGAAAATTCAACGAATATCATTTTTAAAAAATAAATGAAATAAGATAAAATCCTAGGGAAAAGCATTACTGTGGGTACAAAGCACAAGTTCATCAAGTAGAAAAAATAAATGCTTTCTAAGGAAAACCCTACTTTATCTAAGTCTAATTAAAAGGATATAACAATACACCAAAAATAGACCTAAATTAATAGAGTTGAGGCTGAAATGTAATGATAAACTGAAATAAGGGGAAAGAGGACATAAGTCATGTCATTTTTTTTATGCTAATGAATGATTACCTTTCATTTGAAATTTTGATCTAGTATCAAACTGGGATCTAAAACTAGATTTATGATTTGACACCTACAAAGAATTTGGATGAGAATTTTATTAATGCTAGACTAGGCCACATTACATTATATAGTTGGGACACCTTTTTGTATGTGATTTGGCCCCTTTACTATAAATCTATAATCTATTAATGTGGATTTTGACATTGTATTCATACCTTTCATACTTGCTACTAAGCAAGGGGTTATGATGGAAAGAATGGTGGGGCTTGTTCTAAAGTAGAGGGAAGATTATTGCCTTCCTTGGTGATAATATAGCCTCTTTGTTGATAAACAATATTTGATGGCATGCCAAACAAATGGTAGAATGTCTAGGATGTGACTGTTGATGAAATGCTCTAGTGCAAACACTTTATGACAAGTACTTTCAAAACTATTCAATATTTTCATAACTAATGGCATAGGTCTATTTATAAACACAAAATCCTATTAGTTCAACTTGAGGTATTTGACACATAAGATAACGGGGCAATAATCAAATTCTAGGAAAGTCAACTTTAAGAGAGTGAAATTTGAAGTTTGAATTTGGAAAACTAGGCAACAACACTATAACCTAGTCTTTGGGATATGACCATGTATGCAAACTAGTCCAAGAAGGTAGGAATTGTATGGGATCTTATTGAACTTGACTAAGGCAGTGTGTAAGTCAATTCTTGAGTGATAAGTTTATGAATAAGGTCAATTTATGTGCCAACCAAGACAAGTTGAGTACTATGATAATACATGTATAATAGTACCAATAATGAGGTGTTAAAGTGTAGTGTATGCCTTTTATCCCTTATACAAATATATTCCTTTCAATTTTTTGACAATTAGCTTAAAATTTCCCCTTTCATGGATATAATTGTAAAAATAAATAAATTACATTTTACAATTAGATTGATGAACACTAGATCATATGTTAGCTTGTGGTATGCATTAAAAAAGCATCTTTCCCAATGGAAGGGATGAAATTTATAAGGAATCCATTCTTAACACAATTTGTAGTGGTCCCCCATCAACTACTAAGCATACCTTTTTTTAACTCACGAATGTAGTTATAGAAATGAAAGTGCATACTTAATAATTTTCCACTTCATTTACACTTAGCCCAGTGAACATCCTTTTAAACATGACTCAATTGATTTTTTTATTCATTTCAAACCCCAATCTACCCCTTTGACCATGTCACACACTTAAAATTTGGTTCACACCACTTTTGCATCCTCCCATATCCTGCTTCAAACTAGCGAACAACCTTAGACGATGTCATGACATGGTATTGTCCTTAATTTCAAATGATGTTTATCTTACCTAAACATTTATTCTCTTCTTTCACAAATCATATTTTGACTCCCCAATGACCATCGATAGGTAGAAAGTGTTTAAAAGGAATAACTTCAATAAATAGATAAAAATTCACCATTAGGAAAGAAACACTTGAACCACTCACCACACACACCTCTAGTGACTCCCATGGGCACACTATACATATAAATCCACCATTAGAGCTATTTTGAAACCTTCATTATCAAACAAAAAATCATCTCTCTTATACACTTGTAACTCACACACCCCAAAATGCATAAATCTTAAACTATTGACTCAACCTTTCGATCTAACTAAGACAAATATCAAAATGGCCCTTGGGAATCCATTTTTGCCGTGAAAGTAGGTTGCAAGTTTGAAACACCTCATAAAGGACATAACCTCCTACACACTAGACATATAAATCCACCATTAGAGCTATTTTGAAACCTTCATTATCAAACACAAAATCATCTCTCTTATACACTTGTAACTCACACACCCCAAAATGCATAAATCTTAAACTATTGACTCAACCTTTCGATCTAACTAAGACAAATATCAAAATGGCCCTTGGGAACCCATTTTTTCCATGAAAGTAGGTTGCAAGTTTGAAACACCTCATAAAGGACATAACCTCCTATGCATAGACACCAATGCACTTAGTGGACAAGAGTATGCTATACATGAAAATAACACACCATTTAAAATAAGAGCACATAATTTAAGACATTGCTCACTATTGTCAAGATATAAACTTCTAGACCATGCTTTCAATAGTTTGAAACCTCCTTTAATAAACTTACAACCATCTTCTTGAGTGTCGCAATTACTTAATCAACAAACTCTTTTCAACCCTAATTTTTTTTCTTAATTTCAATATCACTTCAACTCAACATTTAATTTACCTATTTTATAATTAAAAAAAATTATTATTTAAATTTAACAAATAAGTAAATACACATGATTAAATCCTTATAATTACTTTTAGTATAGTTGGAACCAAAGCTTGCTAACTATTTTTTTTTTCTTGTTGGAATATGGATCTAACCTAGACTTTATTTAGGCGGTTCTTTTGACTTTTCCACACCGTGATAATTGATTTTATGAACCTTCAAGTTGAAAATTAAGAATATTGAAACAAAATATCATTTTGCATTGAAAAACACGTAAATGGGCCCCACTTAGTGCCAGCAAGTTGTGTGTTACTTCATCTCTTTCCGTGTCATTGCCAGGCATTAATTAATATGCAAGTGGGTCGCTTCGTTCCAATATTTTATACAAATATCTTTAGATCCACTTGGCTAATAAATAAGCAATACTATACCGGTTTTTATAAGCATTGTTTTTTCTGTTGAATTTTGTGAATCACTCCCTTGTTTGACAGAAACCCTAGTTTTCAACAAATCGAATTCAAGGGCTTTCTTGATTCCCAAGAGATGGAACGCAGGGGCTTATTTTCATTTTCCTGTACCATCTTCTCTCTGCGGGTTCGGATTCTTGTATTCACAAAAAGAGATGCAGAGTCCCCTTTATGTATAAGTGGGTTGGCTTTCAAGGTCAGGAGTATCCCTGTGTTTTATGATGTGACGCCATTCGATCTCAGCTGCCGATTGAAGAGAGTTTTTGCATCCAGCAAATCAAGGTGCAGAGGATACGAGGATCTTGCTGAGAACTTTCTCAAATAGTGTACTGGTTTACCTCTGTCTCTCAATTTAAAATGAATGAGTGGAAGCATATGGGAGAGATCTAGAGCTGAGAAAACACTTCTTGTTTCAAAAGATAAATGTCCTGCTGAACTCAACAATGAACAAAAACAGATCTTCAGTGACATTTTATGTTTTGTAGCTAGAAGGATGTGGGAGCAATCAAGATAAAGCACTCGATTTACAGTTCAAGTGTCACAAGACAAGTGTCTAGTTGAACTGTAAAGATGAGTGTGTAGGAATAAGTGTCTTGTGGAGCAAGATAAGTGTCTTGTGGAGCAGGATAAGTGTCTTGTTGAAATGTGAAGTGGAGAAATCTAATCTTCATGGATATTGCTTGTTTTTTATAAACAAGCAAAATAAATTTCATGGATATTGCTTGTTTTTTAAAAACAAGCGAGATACATTTCATAGATATTGCTTGTTTTTTAAAGTCAGCAAATCTAATCTTCATGGATATTGCATGCTTTTTAAAGCAAACAAGATAAGTGTCTAGTTGAACTCTGAAGTGAGAAAAATTAATCTTCATGGATATTGTATGTTTTTCAAATTAGAATGGAAAAAATTGGTGAGAGGAATCTTCATGTATATCAGAGGTTTTCATTAAGGGTGGATATTTCATATTTTTAATCAAAGAATGAATGGTTATAAGAGGAATTTTCATGGATATTGCATGTTTTTGTTAAGCAGTAGATATTGCATAATTTTTTTTTGAAGGCAAACAAATCTAGTCTTCATAGATTTGGCATGTTTTTCTAATTAGAGAATGAAGGCACCTGGTTATCAGAAGAATCTTCATGGATAGGGCTTTTTTTTTTATATTAAAGAATGAATAGCATAATGGTTGTGGACACTCTACACAACAAATGTTGTGCTTAACTGGGAGCAAGCAAAAACAGATCTTCATTGACATTTTATGTTATTGTAATGATTGAGAGAACTTGAGAGTATGACTGTAATGAGACGTGAGGAAGCATGCCTTTATTCCTCTCCTCCCCATTATGATATTCAAAATTTTACAATTTAATGGAAACTTTTTTTTTACCTTGAACCAATTTTTTTTTTATTGCAGCAACAATTAGACACTCGCCAATACCAATGGCATTTAGTTTGAGGCATTTTAAATCAATGGATGATTGAAGAGGTTGTGGCACAACTATGCAGAGGTATTTTGTTCTTCCTTACAGAAACTTAAGTCTACCTAAACTCAAGGAGAGAGTTATGCTATTCAGTTTTGTATATTAGCTTGGTTAAGATTGTTTATCATTTTGGTATTTTGTTGAGGTCACTTGGATATAATTAATATTTAGTGGATTATTTATAGTCAATAAATAAATTCCTGTGAATACTGGAGCAATGAAATTTGACTCAAAAGTGAACATTGAATCTCAATAAATCATTACACCATAGTTGCCAAAACATTAACTGCAAATTTCAGGTTCAAGTCCTGTTAAAATAGATACCTCTTTATGAAATGTCATTACAGGAGGCTACAAATTCATAAGAAATATTAAATTATTTGGGAAATTTGTCCCAAAAAATGTCATTTGATGGGAGGTCTTATCAGAATCCCTCGAAAACTCACCTATCCAAGAAGCTTAGGTTTGAGTAATTTCAAGTTAAGTGGAGAAGTGGTTTTAAATAATAGTTACCGTGGTGAGTCAACAACTTTTAAGTCCACATGACTGCCCTTGAAACCAAAAGACAAGTTACATAAAACATGCACACAAGGTCTCAATTCACAGGGAAAATTGTGCCAGCTTTGAGTTTCTCTACTTTCAGCACATTGAAAATCTAGTTGAAGTGGATTGGACACTAATAACAACACGGTTGTCTTTGGCTAAATAGATTTAACACTGATAACAACACAGAGTTGTCTTTGGTTAAGGGCCTGTAGGAAATTGAAACATGTATTTAGGTCCCTCTGATATGTCAAATCTTGTAAATTTACACATCTCAGAGTCGGGAGCTTGAAGAGATGCCAATTATACTGCACATCGGGGTTGCCTGGAGAGGATTATTTGTGAACGTACCCAAATTGCAGGATATAATCAACGCCTAAGAGAAGAATTTCAGTATAGGAAATTTCAAATTTTCATATGATAAGGCATTAACTATATTCATATAATATGGTTATATTTTGAAACATTAGAACTGATTTGAAAACTCACATGAGTCGACATAATATGATAGCGATGTTTGTAAAACTGTAGTGCCAGCAGCTGAGGTCAATGGCTGTCTATTGGGGAAAAGTTGAGGGCAATTCTGATAGTTTTGAAAAAAATCTGGTAGTTCTGAAAAAATTCTGGTAGTTCTGAAAAGTTGGAAAAATGACCCTCTTATCATCAACATGCAAGGTATTACCCGCTCTTCAAGCATACAATATGCCTTCCAGGATCCTCGTTTGAATGACAGTCTTAACGAACACTGAGAGCAGTGATAATGGACTAGGTGTAGTTGGTGGAACTAACGAGCTCCTAGAATCTTACAAGCCGAAGTTAGTGCAACATGAGAAAACTAATATAAATGGCTCCCATTAAAGATTCAGTGCAGTTAGGCAAGCTCTGACATAACATCCATGGCAAATATGCTAATGGAAATGGTATCTCCAGAATATTCTGAGATAATGAACTCACGGACACAGTTGATGGTAGGGACAGAAAAGATCATTTAGTAGTGGAAAATCAGGATACTGTCTGATTTTTTTTGTAAATCTCTCTGATACATTAGATGTAGCATGCACTGGTGAGGGTCAATCATTTATAGCTAAGGTTGTGAAACTCTGTTCCATAGAAACACTAATTTTAAGTTACTCTTTTAAAAGTCTGGGCCATGATGGCTAGCCATCACTTTTTTTTCCCCATTCCAGGGACGTTTCCTGCTTTTTGTGCGGGTAGAAGACAGCAGGGAGGCATTGCCAACCTATGCCCTCATTCCACAAACGTTTCCGGTGGAGGGTGGGGTAAAAAATTATAGGGGAATGTCCCTGGGGTACACAGATTTATACTACTAAGTGGAGAATAGTTGATGCAGTCATTTGAAATATTAAAACAAAACTTTTTTCCAATGCGACTGGTTTCCCCTGCAAATGCAAATAATAAAGTTCATATAATTGAATATCTTGAGCTTCAGACATCACTGAAAATGTCGTAGTTGCCAAATGCAATCATCATATGCAACATGACTCAAAGCTCCTTAGATGGGAAATAAGACGGATTCCTTTTCTTCTGAAAGAGGAGAATGGAAACTACGGATAGGAATAGATTATGTACATTATTATTTTGCTGAATCCTAAGCATCTGATTGCAAGGAAAAATATGTGTTTATGGTGACTATGGAACAGAAGCGAAGAATGGAAACTTCTAAACATTCAAAAGTATTGTTGGTCAACTGTATCAATGGATCCAATACTGCACAAGGATCACTTTCACCTATGGCCTTTGAACTAAGGTTACCTTAAGGGTCTTTCATGTGAAGAAGATCATAATTTAGTAGTCCTGATGGTTGTTTAAATACTTTTTATATTATCTTTCTAATGCTATAACATATAGTTTTTCATATAGTGTCCATATACATACATATAAATGCAGAACTAAATCATCAAACAGGGACATGCCAATACCCAGGTGCAACTAGAACAGGCTTGGAATTTATAGTGCAATAAACCCAAGTCAAAGGGAGCTACAAATAAGACAAAAGCAAGGTGAAATGGCAAATCAGTGGAAAGAGTTACAACTTATATGTTCTGAAGTAGGTAGGCTCAGGGCTCAAGAGATCAAGCAAATAAACAGAAAATGGTGCAAGAAAGAAAATTGACGAAAAAATAGACGGAGCAGAAAAATATGATATCATCCTCTCACAGAATGCCTTGACCAAAGTTAAGTACCACATACCATAACGCCGCAGGACTAACAAAACATGCGAGTGATCTCGGAAACACGAATTCACAGGGAAGGGTAAATCTGTAAAGGTACAGTGGATATAAGGCCCTTAAGCCTTACAGTGGAGATAAGGCCCTTAAGTCTTACATTGTGAGTTGTGGATTTTTGAGAATCGTTAGCTAGCATCCAACAAAACAGAGTAGGCTGAAATGGCCTTCACAGTGATCTCATAAGGCCTAGAAGCAATTTGCATCTTCTAAAGATAAAGATAAATGTGTTCTTGAAAATAAATCTTTCTGTAAAAAATTCTCTAAAGATATTTCATAGCACGCATCTTCTTAAACCGTAAGAGAAAACAAAGACATCAACCTGTCAACAAGTGCTTTCAAGCACAAAATATGATGGTTGCCTACCGTATGGCATTTACAAGTTCAGTAGCTTACTAAATATCTTGATTCATAGTCATGATTTTTGGCCAAATTTCTGGCTCCACAGCTTATCTATTTTTCAAGGGCTACGTATATGGTATCTTGTAAAAAAACATACTCTTCGTCCTATGCAAGGGCATACAAATCTTGATCGGCATGATTTGTCTTCTTAAACAATTGAATTCTTTCTGAACCATTTCTTCTGCTATTAAATGTTCCAACAAGTTATCTTAAGTTTTGACTGACTACCAACACATAATAATTATCTATGAATTATTGGGAAAAGTCCCTTGGTAGGGACATCAGCTCACAAGTAGTTGACAAGTTTTCAAACTATGAATAAACTACATGAACGTACTTTTTGTTCAGACATGTCATATAACATTTTTCATGCATCCACTATATTCTAACAATTTCAATGAATGGCTGGTCTTTCATGTGAAGAAGATCATGAGTTCAGAAGTCTTGATTGTAGTTAAAATATTTTTTCATTATCATTCTAATACTATAACCTACAGTTTTTCATATAGTCTCCCATATAAATACATATAAATCCTCGAACAGGGATATGCCAATACCATGGTGCAACTAAAACAGGCTTGAATTTTTAGAACATGGACATTTGCAATAACACTAAGTCAAAGGAACCTACAAATGAGACAAAAGCAAAGCCAAATGGCAAATCAGTGGAAAGATTATAACATATGTTTTGAAGTGGGCAGACTCAGGGCTCAAGAGATCAAGCAAATAAACAGAAAATGATGCAAGAAAGTAAGTTGACTCAGGGCTCAAGAGATCAAGCAAATAAACAGAAAATGATGCAAGAAAGTAAGTTGAGGAAGAAATACAAGGGACAGAAAAATATAGTAAGATCCTCTCGGACAATACCCTGAGCAAAGTAAGTTCTACATACAATAACACTGCAGCACGAACAAAACATGCAAACGATCTCATTAGCACGAATTCACAGGGAAGGGTATATCTGTAAAGGTACAGTAGCGATAAGGCCCTTAAAGCCTTACATTAGCAAGCATCCAACAAAACAGAGTAGGCTGAAATGGTCTTCACAGTGATCTCATAAAGCCCAGAAGTAATTTGCATCTTCTAAAGATAAACGCGTTCTTGAAAGTAAATCTGACAGTAAAATTCTCTAAAGACATGTTCTGTGTACGCATCTTCTTAAACCCTAAGAGAATTCAAACACATCATGATGTCAACTAGTGCTCTCAAGAACAAAATATGATGGTTGCCTACCGTATAACATTTACAAGTTCAACAGCTTACCAAATATCTTGATTCGTAGTCATGATTTTTAGCAAAATTTCTGGCTCCACAGTTTATCTATTCTTCAAGGGCTCCGTATATGGTATCTGGTGAAAAAAAAACTCTTCGTCCTATATAAGGACAAACAAATCTTGATCAGCGTGTTTTTTCTTCTTCAAAGATTGTATTCTCGCTCCAGCATTTCTTCTGCTATTAAATATTCAAATAAGTTATCTCAAGTCTTGAGTGACTACCAACACATAATAATTCATATTAAGCATCACAACTCTTATCTCCACATGGATACACACAATCCTTTTAAGTGACGAGAGATGTTAGTATCTCTAAGAACAATTATACTACCAACTAATTGGATATAAATCACAGTGGCAGTTTGCAAACGATCTTCATGATTTGTATAGGGGTTTCATGGGATGCATTCATTAGTCCAAAAGCAGAAGCCTGACTCACTCCTATTTCAAGTGGGAGAAAGTAAAAGTAAATCTTTTTCCTACTTTACATCAAGTATCTTTGTATAAATGTACTCAAATTGAGAATGTGATATGTTTTCCTCTACAAATTCATGCACCTTGTTCATTACCTTAATGCACTTGAATCCATGCTCTTTTCCTTTCTCCCTAGCTTGTATAAGTTTTTATCTCTACTACTTCCTTCCCCTGCTAGTGAAGTATGTATATTTCATGTTCTACATTTGTTTAAGAGTATTCTGGATCAAACTTCGAAAAGGATTCTACTGTGTGTGCCATGAATTCAAATGCACCAAAAGTGGTACTTCAATTTTCGATTGATGTTATAGTCACTTCACTGCATGGAATAAAATTAAAAGAAAACTTCAACTATCAGGTTTCTGTCTGTAGGCTGGTGGCTGGCAGGCTGTAGCAGGGACGGCGCCACCAGTGGTGGTGGTGCTGTCGAGGTGCTTGTTGGGTGGCAGTGGCACTTCAGTGGAGCATGGTGGTTCTCTGCAGGCGGCAGTGGCAGACTTAAACCAGCATATTAAAATGGTTTAATTTTTTTAAAATTTTAAATGTTTGGTTTTAAGTCCACAGGGGCTGATGACTGGCCCCACAAGATCATGGGCTAGGACCAAGGGCTTAACCCTCCAACCACGGCCTGCCAACAGGGGGCCGACCATCAGCCGGTGGGGTCTGACATCCCAAAATCGGCTGTTGGCTGGTACTCAACCATGCATGTATCATATATATTTTAATTTCAATTTTTAATTGTAATTGTAAGTTATTTGATTTGATTTGATTTTTCTTCCTTTAAAGAGCAATTGTATGGTCAAAGGGATTATTTATTTATTTATTCTAGATCTTGGTAACTAAAATATGTCTAATTTTATATTAATCTTCATTTTTTAGGTCCTCTAGATTCAATAGTGAGGCCTATTTAGTCTCATGGAGTCATCTACGAAATTTTTCTTACAAAATCTTCATGGTGAATATAAAAAATTGTCATTTTTATCAAATGAATTTCAAACTTCAGATCTATAAAATTAATGATAAATATGCAAACTCTAAAACCCTAAATCTACATCCCAGTGCATTGAAATTTCTGAAATCTCTCTAGCATTACCATGGCTTCAACTTTGCATCACATTTTCTCAAACAAGGGTTAAACAAAAATAGGGATCTCTCACATCCCTCAACTATAACCATTGCTGTGATACCACTTAATAAGAAAATTACCAAATTGATTAAATCATTTTCTACATAAGGTCATGAGAGAAAAACATGTATACAAGTTTACATAATAACTATAACGCAAAGATCAAATACATGCCACAAGATTACACAAGATATGCATTGAGAAAACCCTAAAGACGGTAAAACCCAACCTCCAGAAGTATCCACACCCAATCTATGTTATTAATGAAAACATTAATATAGAATACTTCTTAAATATCAATGTGTCCAAGCATGTAAACACACATCCCATATTATGCTTCACATGTGCACTCAATAAGAAAATTTGATGCAATGATAACCAAAGCAAACAACCAACTAATTAACTAACCAACAAGTCAACCCTACGCACTAAACGTATGTTTGTTTTATAAAATCAAACTCACAAAAAACAATCAAGTGGAAAAGGTAAAACCATGTGCTCTAGAACAATGAATGCACCCCCAACATTTACTTTTTGGTGCTAAATTTTTCCAATAAGGGAGATGTCCCGCTAGGGCTAACTTCACACAATTGTAGAATTCAAACCGTATGTCGAAACGATGAAACTTTTTTATGGGTTTTATTCACTCATGAGTTAATATTTTATAGCTATTGTTTTGGCTTGTGGGCAATTCAGTCGAATGCGGGGAGTGTTCGATATGCACGTAGGGGTCAAAAAGTCACCTTTTAGAGGTGTCGTATGCTTGTCACCACCCAACATCCCGATTGCCGCCTGCTATAAGCACCAAAAAATATTTAAAAAAAATCCTAATTGTGTCATTATTAAGATGCAATTATAACAATTTTATCATTCAAATATGGTCAAAAGTGAATGGGTCTAATTCATGGCTAAACGTTGGAGGTTTATTTTCACACCCATTATAATCCACACCAACACATTAATCGCCAAACATTAACACCAGACATCACCACACACTCACCCCATTTAATCTCCAGTTCAGGTCCGATGATGGCTTATTTCCCATGGTTTTATCTCATAAAAATCACATTTCCATCATTTCACCGTGCTGGCTGGAGGGTTCTCAACGGTGATGGAAGGTTCTCGACGATGATGGTGTCTGCTTTCCACGGGTTGAGGTAACAACGAACATCATTCTCCTTTCACAATGCAAACAATGGTACTTGTGATTCATTTTACTCTGCATCTTTGTGGACCCATGAAGGGTTTCTTCGCTGATTGAATAATGATTGCTGCTTGTTTTACCTGGAAAATCATTCATGTTGAAGGCCTTTTCACCATGTGTTGTTTGACTTTTCCGGGTTTGGTGGTGGATTATTTCCCACGGTTTTTTTTTGGTAAAATGATTATTTCCTGCTCCATTTTATTGCGTGCTCACGGTCTGGTAAACCCTCCAATGTTTCATGATTTTGTCTGCTAAAATGATGAGGAATCCAGTGGGTTTGACTACATGTCTACATAAAATATTGTATTTCTCTGCTTTGGCCTTTTTCTTAATAACCCATGTGAATATGGGCATAAATTGGCAAGCCCATTTGTTTTTCGTCATATATTTGAAAACCCTTGGTTTTTTCGAAATATGTGTGCTTAAGGAATTAATCTCATGAAACCCTTGCCTAGTTTTTTCGGCATATATCTGAAAACCCATTTATGTATTTGTGTGACTAAGGAATTATTAACATGAAACCCTTGCTTACTTTTTTGGGCATATTTCTGAAAACCCAAGTCTATAATCGTTTTACCTCTGTTGAAATTTCATTCATATGGATGTTGAATACAACACAACTTCCTTCATTTACTGTAAAATGTGTTAGTAATTATTGTTAAATGTTTTACCTGTGTTGAAATCTCAATACTTTGTATCATATATTCTTTACTTCACAGCTTACGTTTTCATTAACTGTGCATTCTACATTCTACTTATAGTTATTTTCATGAACTGTGCATTTAACAGTTATATTCATGCAGTGTCTTTTTATTTGTTATAAGTAAATGAGGGTATTTTTTGGTAACGGGTTATTCCTTACAAACCCCATTTACAAATTCAATAATCTGTGTTTATTTACTATTTTCGGTTATTTCTCAGGGTTAATATTTTTCATTAACTTTTACCACCTTGATTGCTACCTAATAGATGATCATACCATATGTTTGCAAACAATAATGTATTTGTCTGCTTGGACCTTTTTCGTACTAACCCATGTGTATTTGTCTGCTTGGACCTTTTTCTTACTAACCCATGTGTATTTGTATGCATTCATATAATTGTATTCTTAATGTCTTAGGATTGTGTTGTCGGTTGAATACAATAGAATACATCTTAATTTTGGAGCTACTCTTTATACACACACACACACAAATGTGTGTGTGTGTGTGTGTGTATGTATATGTGTGTATATATATGTGTGTGTATATATATGTATATGTGTGTATATATATGTGTGTGTATATATATGTGTCTATGTGTGTACATTTAAAAATGT
This sequence comes from Sequoia sempervirens, assembly GCA_007258455.2. Classification (NCBI taxonomy): domain Eukaryota; kingdom Viridiplantae; phylum Streptophyta; class Pinopsida; order Cupressales; family Cupressaceae; genus Sequoia; species Sequoia sempervirens. Next base: position 41,294 of record VDFB02058337.1, read on the forward strand.
AAAGTGTGTATGAATGTGTTTATATATGCCAATTGAATATAGTAGAAAAAATCTTCATTTTCGGTTATTTCTCAGGGTTTATATTTGTCATTTACTTCATAAAAGGCTCCTTTATATTTTGTCTCTTGTTCATTCAACAAATCGATATAAGCATGTAGAATCATCTGTTAGACTCCTTTATATTCAAAATAAGTGTACACATCAACTTGCATTTTCATTATATAAATGTGTGTGTATCCTTTGGCTGTCCAAAACAACATAGTAGCATTCATTTATTGTAAAATGTATTATTAATTATTGTTTGTCACTGTCTTCTAGTTCAAATTATGTTAGAAGCTTGCAGTTCAAGTTTTGTAAATTATATATTTTATTGTATATTAAGAAATAGTTTGTTGGTGATTTAATGTTTGAATTTTGCAGTTCAAATTATAACTCAAGTTTTATATATTGCATATATTTTATCATATGTTATATTTTATAATCCGGTAAATATAATAGTGAAGATGAAAAAGCAAAAATGTTAATAACTTGTAGCAGTGGTAGTTTATAAAAGTTTTTTAATATATACAATAAATTTTTTATATATTTTTATGCACAAGTAAACAACAATCTCTAAATATATTTTTATTATTCTGTATATATATTTAAAACAACAATATACTTTATATATTTTAAAGTAAATCCAATAGAATTTTTGAATGAAAACATACTATTTGAAATAGGGTACAAAGCTTCCTTCAATGTTGATTAACGAAGTAAGTTATCACTAGAGGGTTTGTCAACTAAAGTTTGGTAAAATACATTTGGAGATATTAAAAGATAAAATTTCTACAGTTCATAATATTAGCTTGAATATTTGCGAATTGGATTATGTAGTTTTTTTTAATTTATATTTCAATCACATTGCATGATCTATCATCAGAAATATATATTAACCATACAAAATCTTTCTACCAATGTTATTGGGATGACTCATTTAAAAAAAAAACATTATTAATATGTTAGCTTACTTGAACTAAGATGTATATACTATGGTTTTTGAGCTTCTCAAAATGAAATAATAAATTATAAAAGTTGATTGATGATCAAGTATGCTCCTCCAAGTTATGTGGGAGTTGGGTATTACCAACACCAAAAATTTAAAATTGCATTAATTGCATTTAAAATTTATTTTCACTTTGGCTCTTATTAACTCTTTTATCAGTACACAACCAACACATAGTTCCTTTGGTAGTTGGAATGTATGAAGTGTTCAATATAGCTAAACTAAATTTATGGTATTTTCTCAGTCCATCTACTTTGGAGAAGATTGAATGAGTTTTGAACTGGACGTTTTATGATCCTTCTTACATTTGTCACATTGATTTATCTTTCTAATATATTTCTATTACAAAAGGTGTGACCACTGAAACCATTAAGGTCCTTAGAGTATGATATCATCCTTATCTAAAAGATACTGGAAAATAAAGTTGGGTTAGTTACATAAGAATGCAAGTAATCAATATTTACTCCCTTTTCCCTACTAAATAGGCCTTAGAAAAAATTTGTTGCAAATGATATTGTGTGTATAAAATATGTGACTGCATAAGCAAGTAATACAACATACCAATGAAATATTATATTAGAGAATTCAAATAACAATCTAATTGAATTGAAACAAACAAACTCTCTAATGTCGTCCCATTGTCCTCTATCTCCAAGGATTTTTCAAGTCATTATGGCTCTCAGATTGTGTGTATGCACATGACTCCAAATGACAACTTGAAGAATGAGATGCTGGAAATGCAAGAAATCTTCCGACATGATTGATTGCTAAAATGTTGTAGATGATTGTGCACAGATTAAAATGCTGCTATGATATTGATGATGGAAATGATGTGATGCAATTATAGAAATTAAGATGCAGCTAGTCGTAAAGCCATGATTAATCTAAATGCTGCTAAGATGCAAATGTTAAAATGCTAATGCTATAATGCTATTGACAATACTCTAAAATTATGTAGAGTTTAATTATGCCCAGTTCTCTATATGAAATGTTGTAAATGAGGCTATATTTAAAGATTTCTCCAAGGCATCAACCTATGTGGCAAGATTCAACAGTTTGGATTTGATCTAGAGAGATGAATGGTTGAGGATGAAGAGGTTAGAGAGAATCAAAGAGTGTGTTCCCTTTAGTAGAAAAAACTACCAAGTGAGGAGAATCAAATGGAGGTGAAAACCAAGTGTCTCAAAATTGGTTAGAATTTGTTAAGATAAATGCCATATTAAATATTAAGAATATTTAATTTCATGAGACACATGATGAGGTGGAGGGTGAGAAGTTAATAGAAATGTGACTAAATTCAAATTTAAAATTCGAATTTAATAAGAGGGAGTTAATTAAATAAAACAAACTAATTAAAGTTGCTCATTTGATTAAAACATGAAGAAAGTGATTTAAGATAAGAAAAATTTAAGAAAGTGAACTATATAAATAAATTTATCAATTTATTTATAAGTAGACGAATTAAAGATTATTAATTAAATAACTTGTATTTAATTAATTTCTCTAGACCAATTTTAAGCATATACAAATATTATTTAGTGAAGTTTGTCAGTGCTCTATGGAGCTCATGTTATGTATTGTGATCCAGTGCACAAATAAACTGCCTCTTTTTTTTTTACAACAATGAAGATTTTTGTTTTCTTTATTTTTTGACAATAAAATTCACCACTATGTCATAAAAGTGTATACTTAAACATGCAATTTAATTATATATGTATGTACACACACACACACACACATATATATATATGTATATAAATGTATATATATGTATGTATACATATATATATATGTATGTATATATATCTATATATGAATAAATAAACGTATATATTTATGTATATATATATATATGTGTGTGTGTATGTATACATGTCTTTATATATATGTGTGTGTGTACACATGTGTGTGTGCATATAATCAGTCTGAAGGTTTGAATAGTTTAATACCTTTGAAATGGTTAATATTTTGTCTTCGTATGTATGGCCACATATAAAGATATTTGTATGCATATATACACACATACATGCATATGTATGTATGTATGTATGTATCTATACCTACGTATATGAATCAGTCCACTATCTACGAATATGTGAAGTTTAAATTGGCAACTGAACACAAAATAATGTTTTACATCATTCCATTTCTTCCATACACTCCCAACATCTTCAAATGCAAATACTTGACATTTTTCCAATTCTTCAGTATCACCATAATAGGATGCTTCTTCTTCTTCTTCTTCTTCTTCTTCTTCTTCTTCTTAAAAAAGGTCTTCCCCAAATCATGTAGGCAATAATGGAATCATAGATTGATCATCCATCAATGTATCATAAGACCCACAAAGCTTCCTCTTGGCCTCAAATGACATATAATAAGTCTTAAGCTTTGAATGCTTCAATACCTTTGAAATGGGTAAGCTTTTGTCTTCATATGTATGACCACATCTTGAAATGCAAAGGTTTGACATTCTGCCAATTCTTTGGTATCATCATAATAGGATCATCATAATAGGATGCTTCTTCTTCTTAAAAAGGGTCATCCCCAAATCATGTAGGCAATAAATGGAATCACAGATCGATCATCCATCAACATATCATAAGACAGGCATAAACCTTCCTCTTGGCCTCAAATGGCATATAATCAGTCTTAAGCTTTGAATGCTTCAATACCTTTGAAATGGGTAAGCTAAATCTTCTTCATATTAATATGTATGTATATATGTATACATATATACATACATATATATACATATGTATGTATGTATGTATACATATGTATATGAATCTGTCCAGATATCTATGAATATATGAAGTTTCAATTGGCAACTAATCCACCACCGGACCTAACGTGCTTATTAATTGGAGTGAATACGTAGTGGTCTCTAGTGTTAATGCTTGGTGATTAATGTGTAGGTGTGGACTATTATGACTGCTAACGTAAACCTCCAAAATTAACCTGTGAATTTGAACCATTCACTTTTGAACGCATATGAATGATAAAATTATTATAATTGCACCCTAATATTGACACAATTAGGGCCTTTTTAAAATATTGATTGGTGGTTATAGCGAAAGGCTATTGGGTCTTCTATATTTTGCAAAGCATATGTATGCATATGTTTCTATGAATGTACATGCATGCATACAAACATGGAGAAAAAGTTATTTATGTAAGGATCCCCAAATAAACATGAAATACAAATTATATGTAGAATTCAGTCAATTCACCTTTAAAAAACCTATGTAAATGGAAACTACAAATTCAAATGATCGGATTATCCCCAAAAAAATTCAAATTTGAAACACAACAACCAAATTGAATGCATTGAATTGTCATATTAGAATTTTTAACTAAAAGGGAAAGTAGCCAATGACATTCAAAATTATTCTCCTTTGCTAATATCCTCTCGATACTACAAAGCATTGATTGTCATCCTTTGCACATTCCTCATATATCCAACGATGATGCGAATTGTTAAATATAACTTAAATATATCTTGGTATACAATGCTATTCACACACACACATTTATATTTGCATATATTTATCTTTTCCATATGGAAATATTAAGATATTGAACTTGTTTAATTATGTGTTGTTGTACATGCATTATTGTAAAGGTCCTATGATGTCTATTTGTTACTACCCTTGGTTGCAAATATTTTCTTGTAGGCACAAGAGAACAAGGAGAGGCGGTGTGACATTGTTCATGGAAAGAAATTCAATCAATGTGTTTGTTAACACACCACATATTTAAATATTTTTTGTTCATATGGCTCTAACTTTCAATTTAATAATGCACTAGTTCCTTCAGTAACTAATATGTCATTTTAGTTCTTTCACTAACTATCGTTCATTTATGTTTGTTCAATTATATATTTTTGTTGTGGCAAGCATGTCAAATGGTTGGGACCTAGTTGTAGAGCATGCCAATTTGTAAGCTGACATTTTAGGTAAAGTCTTTCAAGGATTTACTTTTGCAATACCTCGATAGAAATTATGTTCTTTTATAATGTTCATTATTCTTTCATTTATGATTTTACACTTACATTTAGAATTTAGAATTTGATTGATTTCATATTATATGTGTTGAAGAATTTAGAATTTCAATTACATTAATTTATGGATATGCTGCATCTATAACACTATGAAACCATACGCGCTTTGATTTTACACTTGCATTTACAAATACACATTTATATACATACTTATAGTTTTCTTTATTGAGATGTTGCATTTAGTGTTCTAGTAGAGCATCTAGTCATTGCATTTGCATTTATATTTTCAAATTCATATACACACAAATGTGTGTATGTGTGTGCATGTGAATATTTGGGTGCAATTATAACAATTTCATTATTCATAAATGCTCAAAAGTGAATGGGTAAAATTCAGGAGTTAATGTCAACTGGAGTTTCAGGTTAGCAGTCATAATAGTTCAGAACTACACATTTCTTTCCAAGCCTTAACACCGAACACCATTACGCATTCAATCCAATTACTACTCTATGTACTACCTCTTCATCACCATGTTTGCATAAAATAACATTACAAAATTATCACACAATACTTAATATATGTTGAAATATATATTGAAATAACATGATAACAACAAACTTGAAATATATATTGAAAGTTGCGAAATTCATATACTGTAAGTTGGACAACATGATTAAAACAAAGTTGTAAACAAGATAGTAGCACACAATGAAAGTTGTATTATTAAGAAATTTTTGAGTATCATGTACCTAGAAATATGTGGTCTACTTATATCGATTCAGACTTATATTTATGTTGATGTGTTCTTATTCTACTTATTTACTTTTCGATAACATGGGGCCCTTTAATCTCTTTCTTTTTTGAGTTTTGGAGAACTTGGGAGAGGTATAGAGACTAGTTGTGAGGGAGTATGTAGTAATTTTTCTTGCTTGTGTGGATCATGGTGATTGCTATTTGTACTACATGGTTTTCATTATTTTCCATACCTTTGTATGAGTGTTTATTAGTAAACATGACAATATTTGATCTATTTTTTAGGTTTGATATTACCCATACAATGGGAGTTCATAAAAGGTATGTGCTTCACTGATAGGATTTAAATATGGAGCTTGTGATTGTGGCTTATGGGTTGATATGTTGCTAGCATGTGTTGTATTGATGTTTTTTGATACCTTTAGAGGTATGTATCATGTATTAGTATTTTTTTGTGGTTGTTATTTATAGTCATATGCATTTATTCTTTGGTAGTAGCTTAGATCCTTTGTTATTAGTTGTATTGATGCTTTTGTTCTTTGGATTGGTGCATTTTCATCTTGGATTGTTCCTTTTCTTCCATAGATAGCATGTTGGAGGATGTGAAGAGTTCTTATTTGAGATGATGGTCACTTTAGATGTTATTACACGTACCTTGATGGAGAATGAGAGAGAATGAGAGAATGCTAGAGATTCACATGGTTTTATGGATGAATTTGATGATGTATTTTATTGATCGACCCTTATGCAATCTACACCTTGCACAAGACAACAAATATTTTAATTATGTAAAATAAATATTTATTTTTGGTGAACTTTTAGAGATGTGTTTAGCCACATTAAATATTTATTTGATTATACTTGTAAATTTGTATTGTAACATTGGTTAGATATTACCTAAAAAAAATATTGGTTAGATAAGTGAGCTATTTCTGGATTGAAATTGTGATATACAAAAAATTGACATAGTTTCAATCTAGAAATAGCTCACTTGATTATCATGGAATGTGGAAACTTTATGCTTTTAATTGGTTAGATATTTTATTAGTAGGATGCATATTGGAAAATAATTTAATATTGAGAAAACTTAGTACCAAAAAGTAATTGTTGGGATCAATGGTTTTTTGCTCTCATTATTTTGAGACCCATGGTTTAGCTAATACCACTTGGTGGTTTTATGTGAGTTTGATTCTTAAAAGAAACAAAATGTTTACTAGTTGGGTTGGATATAATGTGTATTGAGCTCTCTTGTAGAGTGTTTATATGAATCATGGCATGCAATGTGTAGTTGCATGGTTACCCATTACGCTTGGACACATGGAGGATGCATTGTTCATGTTTTATAATCATTCATAGAAATTTTATAAGTTTCTTGTAATGAATAATAAATTAACTGTGTATGCTTTACATTAATTTAAAATATTTTCAAAATAAAATATAATTGTTTTTGACTTTGAGAATATTTTTAACATGATTTATTTTTAATATGAATTTAGGAATTGTAAATTTAAGATTTTTACAATCCTCGTTTTCTAATTTTATATTCATTTTTAAAATATATATAGGATATCTATATGATTAACGACATAACAAGAATTTTATAAAAGATTTTATATAAAAAATTCATAAGTTAAATAATTTATTGAAAATTTTACATAATTTTTTTTATAGATGATACTACATTTATAAAAGATTTTGTGTAGAAAATTCATAAATAAAGTTTTTTTTTTGACAATTTATATTTCATTTTTTATATTAATATATGTGATTTATAATATTATCATAAAAATATATATTAATTTAGAATCTTTTCAAAATAGAATATAATTATTTTTAACTTTTAGAATATATTTAACAAGATTTTTTTTTAATATGAACTTAGAAACTTTTGTTAATTGTTAATTATAAGAGTAGATTTTTATATTTATTACTAATAATTATCTTTGTTTCAATTTTTTCTAATTTTTCAAGATATTGCATTTATAAAATATTTTATATAAAAATTCATAAATTAAACAATTTTTGACAGACATTTAAATGACCAAACTGTCATAAAATTTTCATATGACAGGTAGGGGTGACGGTCAAATTCCAGGCTTGATGCCGAGGACGATGAGATATCACTTGGAGGACGGTTATCATACAAGGTACAAGAAAGGTTTGAGGAACATGAGGCAAATCGACTCCCTTTTTTAGTATATTCACCACTTATTCTATACATAGTCTTGCACTGGGATCAGTATGAGAACACGACAATTCCACTTTCAAAAGCCACTCCATTTCCTTAGCATTGAAAGTTCCACCTTGTTTCTCATGAGCTGTATCAATAATCCTGTTCTCTGAATACAAGTTGAAGTGCCAAACCCATTCCACCACTCTGGAATTTTAGTCATTCAAACTCCAGTCAACTGATTGCCTTCCACATGTAATTTCCAATGTGAGAGCTCCAAAGATGAACATATCAGACTCTCGAGTGGCCTTACCAGTTGTTACAGACTCTGGAAAAATGTACCCAATTTTTCCTCCTAGCACTGTGGTATGCCCTCCCTTTTCTCGTTTCATAAATCTGGCAAGCCCAAAATCCCCTAGCCTCACTTTAAGATTTGAATCCAACATCAAATAGCTGGCCTTTATGTCTTTGTGCACAACCCTCTCATGTTGATCCTCATGAAGATAAACCAGAGCAGAGGCTATATCACAAGCTATATTGTATCTCACATCCCAATTTAGAGCACCCTCCATCTACCCAAATAGATATTTGTCAAGGCTTCCATTTGGGAGCAATTCGTAAACTAGAAGGAAATCATCTTTTCGATGGCACCATCCAAGAAACCTGACAAGATAGTGGTGTGTAAGCTAACTATTTATTATCACTTCTAATTCATACTCATTTTTCCCTTTCTTGGAGGTCGGAGACACTCATTTGACAACCAAAAATTCATTTGGGCTAGGCAAAGTGCCTTGTACACACATCCAAAGCTGCCACTGTCAATCTTTTCATTGTCACTGAAATTGTTTGTAGCAGTGCTAAGGTCAACATATGAAAAATTACGAGCACACTGAGTAGCCTTGCCCAACCATTCATCCAGCTTCTCATCACTCTCCTCATCTTTTGTCTAGGATTCTCTCACGATCCCCCAAACTTTTCCCTATTTTTTCCTAGTCATTATATAACACATGCCTCTTAACAAATTAAACTGCAAATAACAATGAGGAAGGCCAAGACAGATATCAAGATATAGGCTTTTCTTCCTTGACTTCTTTTGGTAGAAATCTCACACGAAAACCCTCATCCCTATACCCTAAACCATCAACCTTATACCCTAAACCCTAAACATTGTCCCTCAACACTATACTTAAACCCTAAACCATACACTCTCAACCCTTTACCCTATGCCTTATACCCTCAGTCCCTTAACCCTATACCATATATCCACCCTACCAATCCCTATCTCCCTCCTCCCCTCTCTCTCCTTCCCACCCTACCAACCCATATATCTTAATCCCTAAACCCTCAACCCTCAACAATCAACCATTTATGTTAATCCCTCAACCCTATGCCTCATATCCTAAACCCTACACCCTCAACCCTCATCCATATACCCTATAACCTTATCCTTAAAGCCTAAACCTTGGAAATTGTATCATCAACCCTATACTTAAGCCCTAATCCCTCAACCCTCAACCCTATACCTTAAACCCAAAACCCTACACCCTCAACCCTTATCCCTATACCAAACACCATCAACCCTTATCCCTAGAACAAATAACCCCAAACCCTACACCCTCAATCCTTATCCCTATACCAAACACCATCAACCCTTATCCCTATAACAAATAACCTCAACCTTATACCCTAAAACTTCAACATTGTCCCTCAACAGTATACTTAAACGTTAAACCATACATTCTCAACCCTTCACCCTATGCTTTATACCTTCAATCCCTAGATACCTTAGAAACACTTAACCTTATACCCTCATCCTTGAACACTATCCCCCAACCCTCAACCCTATACCTTAAAACCTAAACCCTACACCCTCAACCACATCCCTATACCCTATACCATACCAATCCCTATCTCCCTCTCTCTCTCTCTCTCCCACCCTACCAATCCCTATCTCCTCTCTCTCCCTCACACCCTTTTAATCCCTATCTCCTCTCTCTCCCCCTCCCACCCTACAAATATTTATCTCCTTTCTCTCTATTCCTCCCACCCTACCACTCCCTATCTCCCTCCTTCACTCTCTCTCCCTCCCACCCTACCAATCCATATACCTTAATCCCTAAACCCTACACCCTCAAACCTCATCCACATATCCTATGCCCTCATCCTTAAAGGCTAAACCTTGAACATTATACCATCAACCCATTACTTAAGCCCTAGTCCTTGAACCCTCAACCCTATAGCTTAAACCCCAAACCCTACACCCTCAACCCTTATCCCTATACCGAACACCCTCAACCCTTATCCCTATACCAAATACCCTTAATATTATACCCTAAACCTTCAACACTATCCCTCAACACTATACTTAAATGCTAAACCATACATTCTCAACCCTTCACCCTATGCCTTATACCCTCAATCCCTATACCCTAGATACACTTAATCTTATACCCTCATCCTTGAACACTATCCCTCAACCCTCAAGCCTATACCTTAAACTCCAAACCCTACACCCTCAACCCCCATCCCTATACCCTATACCCTACCAATCCCTATCACCTTCTCTCTCTCTCTCTCTCTCTCTCTCCCACCCTACCAATACCTATCTCCTCTCTCTCTCCCTCCCACCCTACCACTTCCTATCTTCTCTCTCTCCCTCCCATCCTACCAATCTCTATCTCCTTTCTCTTTATTCCTCGCACCCTATCTCTCCCTATCTCCCTCCTTCCCTCTCTCCCTCCCACCCTACCAATCGAATCGATATACCTTAATCCCTAAACCTTCAACCCTATACTTAAGCCCTAATCTCTCTACCCTCAACACTCAACCATATACCTTAATCCCTATACCCTACACCCTTGAAACCCTCATACATATACCCTATACCCTCAACCTTATAGCCTAAACCTTGAACATTGTACCATCGATCCTTTACTTGAGCCCTAATCCCTCAACCCTATACCTTATACCCTCATCCCAACCTTTAATCCTATGCTTTATACCCTCAATCCATACCCTAAACCCTAAACCCTATACCCTCAACCTTAAACCATGCACTCTCAAACCTTCACCCTATTCCTTATACCCGAGCAATCCGTCAACCTTAAACCCTATACGATCAACCCAATACTTAAGCTCTAATTCCTCAAACCTCAATCTTATACCTTCAATGCTAAACCCTAAAACCTCAACCCTCATCCCTATACCCTATACCCTCAACCTTATACCTTCAACAATTCACCATAAAATTTAATCCCTAAACCATAAACTTTAAACCCTACAACCTCAACCCTCATCCCTATACAATTCACCCTCAACCTTATACCCTAAACCTTGAACATTCTCCCTCAACACTATACTTAAACCCTAAACCATACACATAATCATCAACCCTATACCATAAACCTTAAACTGTACAACCTCACCCCTTAACCCTAATCCCTAAAACCTCAACTCTAAACCCTAAACACTAGAACGTTAAACCCTACACCCTCAACCCTCATCCATATACCCTATACCCTCATCCTTAAAGCCTAAATTGTGAACATTATACCATCAACCCTATACTTAAGCCCTAGTACCTCAATCCTCAACCTTATACCTTAAACCCCAAACCCTACACCCTACACCCTTATCCCTATACCAAACACCCTCAACCCTTATCCCTATACCAAATACCCTCAACTTTATACCCTAAGCCTTCAAAAATATCTCTCAACACTATACTTAAACGCCAAACCATACATTCTCAACCCTTCACCCTATGCCTTACACCCTCGATCCCTATACCCTAGATACACTTAAGCTTATACCCTCATCTCTGAAAACTATCCCTCAACCCTCAACACTATACCTTAAACCCTAAACCCTACACCCTCAACCCCCATCCCTATACCCTACAAATCCCTATCTCCTTCTCTCTCTCCCTCACACCCTACCAATCCCTATCTCCTCTCTCTCCTTTCCACCAGGTACCAATCCCTCTCTCTCTCTCTCTCTCTCTCTCTCCCTCCCACCCTACAAATCAATATCTCCTTCTCTCTCTCCCTCCCACCCTACCAATCACTATCTCCTTCTCTCTCTCTCCCCCTCCCACCACACCAATCTCTATGTCCTTTATCTCTATTCCTCCCACCCTACCACTCCTTATCTCCCTCATTCCCTCTCTCTCTCCCTCCCACCCTACCAATCCATATACCTTAATCCCTAAACCCTCAACCCTATACTTAAGCCCTAATCCCTCAACCCTCAACACTCAACCATATACCTTAATCCCTAAACCATACACCCTCAACCCTCATCCATATACCCTATACCCTCAACCTTATAGCTTAAACATTGAACATTGTACCATCAACCCTATACATAGTCCTAATCCCTCAACCCTTAACCCTATAACTTAAAACCCCAAAACTACACCCTCAACCCTTATCCCTATACCAAATACCCTCAACCTTATACCCTAAAATTTTAACATTGTCCCTCAACCCTCAACCCTCAACTCTCAACCCTGTACCTAAACCCTAAACCCTACACTCTAAACCATTAACCTTATGCCTTCTACCAAAAATCCATATTGTAAACCCTATACCCAATATCATAAACCCTAATACCTATACCCTAAAAACATTATATTATACACTCAACCCAAAACATTACCCCTCAACTATAAACCCTAAACCCTCAACCCTTACCCTATACCCTAAACCCTATACTTAAACCCTACACCCTCAACCATCAACCTTATACCTTAAACACTAAATCCTACACCGTTAACCCTCATCCCTATATCCCATACCCTTGACTTTATACAATAAACACTAAACATTGTCCCTTAACACTAAAACGCTAAACCATACATTCTCAACCCTTCACCATATGCCTTATACACTCAATCCCTATACCTTAGATACACTTAACCTTGTACCCTCATCCATGAACACAATCCCTCAACCCTCAACACTATACCTTAAACCCTTAACCCTACACCCTCAACCCCCATCCCTATACCCTATCAATCCCTATCTCCTCTCTCTCCCTCCAACCCTACCAATCCCTATCACTTTCTCTCTCTCCCTCACACCCTACCAATCCTTATTTCCTCTCTCTCCCTCCCACCCTACAAATCCCTAGGGTGCTAGAAAGAAGTTGAGTTCACTTTTTGGCCAAAAAGTGGAAGTGTTTTCCTTGATTTTTAGAATTTGACACATTTGACCTTAAAATTTGAAGCACTTAGAGATGGAATCTTCAAAAAAGTCACTAATCATAAAATGTAGTCCTTAGAGTCTAGTTTCCAAATATGTAATTTATTTCAATACCTAGATGTTACAGATTCATTTTCAATAGGCATTTCTAAAAACCACTCTTTAAAAGTCACTTTTTTTTTTTTACCATACCATGCATGTGTACGTCATCCATATTTTGACCTAAATTATCGTATTTTTCTAAATCCTTTTGGGAAGATTTGTAACTCACTGAAGCACATTTTCAATATTTTTTTGTAATTTTTTATTGAATATTTTTTTTTGTTAAATTTTATCTAGCCATATTTGTCGTTTTGAAAAATCATTGTGTACGTCACGCATAAGATGACCTAAACTTATCATTTATTTATTTATTTTTTTAAATTGAAAAGAATTGTCTGAAGTATGTTTTCGCACAATTCATTTTACAAAAGTTATTTTAATAAAAAACCCTGGTATTTCAAGTTTATGGACCAGTTTCATCATAAATTAATTGAAAAATAGAAAAAATAATCCAATTGTAAAAAAAATTACATATTTGGAATCTGCACTCTCATCTATAATGGGTTCTAATTTCATCAAAAAATTTTGTAGAAAAAGTCGTTAGCCATATGTCCAAAGTCAGTATTTTTTTGTGACATTGTTAGGACCTTCAACTTGCAAGTCAAACTAGGTTGAAGGCCTAGGTTCAGATCCCCAATTTTTTTCCCAAACCAGAATACAAGCCAAAAACCCGACCACAAAGCAAGGGAAAGTTCAAATTTTTAGAAACGTGATCCCGTTTACAAAACAGGATCCCGTTTTGTAAATTGGGATCCTGTTTCTCAATATTAAATGTTTAGATTGTTGATAGGGAAACAAGATCCTGTTTCTCTTTTTCCCCTTTTTAAAAAAAATTATTGGCAAACTTTTATTGTGAAGTTTGCAACTTCACATGTACGACTGATTGCGACATATTGGGCTATTTTCTATCAACTTTTATCTTTATAGGTCTTCAAATTGCGTTTTGGAATGAATTTTTCAAAGGAGGCATCATGTAAACAATTTTTAAGTGGAATTGTGTTAGTTTTCTACTCGTTTGAAGGAACAAAAGAGGAAAACTTTTGTCTTTATAGGTCTTCAACTTGCAATTTGCATTGAATTTTTGACATGAGGCATCATGTAAACAATTTTTTAAGTGGAATTGTGCTAGTTTTCTACTCGTTTGGAGGAACAAAAGAGGAGAATTTATTTTTATAGGTCTTCAACTTGCAATTTGGATTGAATTTTTGGAATACTTTCATTTAAATAGATTCATTTGTGCTTGAGAATTTTATAATCATGGGTCCACAAGCTCATAATAAAAGGAAAGATAGGAATACATTGACTCCTAAAGAAATTCAAGCAAGGAAAGATAAGAAGCAAAAAGGAAAAGAGAAAGAAGAATGAGGATTCAATCAATAAACAATGCTGAAGCATCCGATTCCACAACTATTGAAGATAAAAACATTGAGGAGATCATGGTTGTAGATGAAGCTAATTTGCAAGAAGTCAATTTGGAAAATAATATGATCATTATACAAACAAGTCCTAGTATGTATTCAAATCCCTCTTTCAATGCTATGGAGAATGTGTCAATAGGCACAAATCCAGGTACGTCTTCAAATCCACATTTTAGTGAAATGGAAAATTTGTTTATAGAATTTTTACAAGATGCTAGACTTAATGATGTTGACATTGATAATATTCAGAGAGATGAAAATTTTATAGAATTTGTTGAAAATAAATTAGAAAATGAAAATGAAAATCATTTAAATTTTGTTGAAAATGAAAATGATCCTTTTCTTGAAAATGAAAATGAAAACCATTTTGTTGATGAAAATTAAAATGAAAACCATTTTGTTGATGAAAATAAAGATGAAAATGAAAATTGTTTTGAAGTTGAAAATGAAAATGAAAATCTAGGACGTGATGTTGAATTTAATGAAAATATTTTTTTAAAAATTGAAAGTGGTGTTTTGGATAATCTTCTTGGTAAGATTTCTTGGAGGAAAATAAGAACACATGCAAATAGAATATACAAAAAAATATTTTATCGTAAAAAACTTGCATTTCAATGCCAGCTAATGATACAATTGATAAGAATGCAAAAAATGAGAAAAATAATGAAAAAGTTAGGTTTTTTTGCTAAACCAAGAAGAAAAGATCAATCATTAAAGCATGCTATGTCTACTATTGCTAGTGCCATTCAATTTATTGGAAAAAATAGTCGATATAAAGATAAAAATGCAGCAAGAAGAGCTATAACAATTACTATAGTTAATAAAGCAACTTTGAATAAAAGAACGGTAAGCAATATTAGTGAAGTTCTTCAAATACATCCTAAAACATTGCTAAGAGAGGAAACAAGAAGAGAAAGTATAGAAAATGATCCCATTCACCAATGTTGAAGTTTTAGTGGTCGATTCCCGAGGTCTGACATGAAATTGAATGTTCAAATTAAATCTTTGATTGAAAAATATGGGCATGATAATACTCTAGAGTATCATCTAATGCTAGAGATGTTTTCAAACAAAGAGCGGGGTCCAAATTTCGCCATCCTCATCCAAAAAACACCTATTAGATACAACACAAATTGAATTTTATAGAAAATTTTGTGGTGATTTAGTGTTACCTGGTAATATTAAAATAAGTCAAAGGTTTTTTGAAAAATGTAAACCCTGGTATATAAAAATTAATAAGCAACAAATATCTTGTTGTTGTAAAACACATGTTCAATTTCGTTATTTTTATGATTTTTTTGATATATATGTTGTACTTTGCATACTAACATGATTATGTAGGAATGTGGTATTAATATGCCACCTGAAAAAATAAGCGAGTTTATATCAAGTTTGTTTTGTGAAAGATCTAATGGTAAATTATTTGATTTAAGTTCTTGTATTTTTGGACAATGCACTAGTTGTGGAAATCTTTCATTCTTAAGAATTTGTATGCATGAAAGTGTTGATAATGATTTTAGACAAAAATTAGTAGATGTTAAAAAATTTAAGAATGTTGACTATTCTTTAAAAGATGGAAAAATAGGGAAGTGTTGTGATTTAGTTACAAAAAAAAATAGTGTACATGCATTCATAAGTGAATTTAAGAATAAGATTGTACCAAAATATATCATGCACTCTCAACATGCTCGATGTCTTGATGGCCAATTTCGTGCATGTAGAAACATATTTCCAATTGGTACTATACTATTAGTGGTTGATTTTGCAAAAAAATATACTATAGCTCCGCAAGAGGAAATTCAATCACAATATTATAATTCAGTGCAAGTAGCTATGTTTGTCCATATTGTTTATAGACATGCAGATGATAGCACAAAGGATGATAGAAAAGTTTTGAGGGAGTATCATTTCTATTTGAGTGACAACCAGTTACACTTGTCAGACTTTGTTCAATACTGTTTCAATATGTTTTATAGAAATTTAAGAGAAAGAGGAATCTAGATGATAGAACACCTCATATAGTCAGATAATTGTATGGGGCAGTTCAATAATGCTCGAATGTGCTATTGGTTAAGTAGGGTTCACAATGAACTTAATTTCCAACATATATGGAGTTTTTTTGAAGCTAGGTAGGGTAAAGGAGAACATGATGGAGCTAGTGCATGTGCCAAAAGAATTCTTGCTAGAGAACAATTGAAATTTGAGGATGTAGTAAAATTTAAAGATGCATGTGGGATTGTGAATTGGTGCAATACAAGATTATCTACACTTGGTTCAAGTGAGTACTCTGCAGTTCATTGATTCTTTTGGTTGGTTGAAGAAGAGAACATTCTACCTAGACTTAACTGTGAGACAATCAGTGCATCTATTAAATGGCATTCATTTAAGAGTTAAACAACAAGCACATGGACTATCTGGACAAGGGAGCTTGCATGCTTTTTTTAGTTTTGTATCTCAGAAGATTGGAAAGCATGTGAAAATACAGAATGGTTTGAAGAGTGGGAGCAAAGATCATTGACACTTACACATGCACACAATCAATATGAAACAACTATTGAAGACAATGATCAAGTG
This sequence comes from Sequoia sempervirens, assembly GCA_007258455.2. Classification (NCBI taxonomy): domain Eukaryota; kingdom Viridiplantae; phylum Streptophyta; class Pinopsida; order Cupressales; family Cupressaceae; genus Sequoia; species Sequoia sempervirens. The sequence goes on from VDFB02058337.1 coordinate 58,561, forward strand.
TTTGCATTTGAAGATTGTGACCATGTTTCAGACCTTGTACAAGAAGATAATTTAATTCAATTTATTTAATTTTATTCACTTTATTAAGTTATTTTGTAATTCTAAATTATTTATATGGATACACACAAGTTATTAAATCAAATTTTGTTTGCAGGACATGTGTATGCTGTTGTTGCACTTGAGGGGAATGAAGAGGAAACAAAATATTGGTTGGCTCATTGTGTGGAGACTAAACATAAGTTAATATCACCTTGAGAAGGTGATGATGGCTATCATTATCCAATAGGTATCGTGATCCCTTTAAGACATCCCCTTAAGAAAATTTTGATAACAAGTTTTTGATCCCCTTAAGCAAATTTTTAGAACAAGTCTTTGATCCCATTAAGAAAATTTTGAGAACTTTTTTGATAATGGTTTTCATGTTTTCCAATAGGATCAGTGGTGGTTGTTGGGACTTGGCTACAAAAATACCTAATAAGGAAGAATGGTTTGCCTGCATTCGAAGATTATTAAACACATAAAAAGATTATACACTATCCACATTTGGTGGTGGCAACAAATATAAAACTAGATTGGTATCATGGAAGACCTAAAAATAAAGTGCTATGGAAAATTTCTATGGAAAAGCATGAGACAATCATAGATGCATTGCAAAAAAGATAGGATGCAGATGGTACAATGGAATAAGTAAATACAGGTACAAATATAATTTTTGTTTTATATTGTCCTTTTAAATAGATTAAATACATGTTTTCATATTGCTCAAGTGTGTTATTAGTTGAAATTGATTTAAATTGTCCTTTTATAGATCCTTAAGCCATCATCACAAAAATGAGAGTCTGTGTAGATTCAACCTAGACAACATGGAATACTTGGTAAAAATAGGTAATTATTAGTTAAATTATATTTAAATACATGTTTTGATTATATATTGATATTGCTTGTACATTAATAGTTAAAATTTATTTATTATCATTTTTTGTATCCTTAAGCCATCATCGCATTGATCTCATAGTTTGAAACAAAAAGGAGCAAATTCAACCTACACAGATGTGTGGAATAATTTTAAATATAGGTACTTGAGTTGTGTACATATAGATAGTTTTATATAAATTAAAATATGTATGTTTTGATGATTTCATTGATATTGCTTGTACCTTTTTGATATCAGGTAGCATGAAAACCTACTACATTTTGGTCACAAGTTTTAGATGTTCTTGAGATGGCATAGCCAAATTTTGTAAACATTGTTTTGAGTTGACATATATGTACATACATACTTACACAATTAAACATTTTGTACAAATTACAAATACATGTACATACACAATTATACTCTATGTACTTTTATGTATCAAAATCAATATTCTATATATTTTGTTTGTTAAATGTGCATGTTTTCCTACTTTGAAACTTTATATTTGATTGTATAATCACTAAATATCATGTATAAATTATTGTTAAATCAGTTATATCAATTGCGATTACTTCTTTGATCCCCTTAAGACATCATATTAGGACCCCTTAAGACATCCCCTTAAGACGTTGTATTAGGACATATCCTAAATATTATACTTAATTATATCATTTGTTACATGATGAGTCACCCTAAAGTATAATACTTGTTTATATCACTTAATATTTGTACTTAATTATACTCTTATTTGATCCCCTTCATACGTCATATTAGGACCCCTTTAGACATACCCTTAAGACATCGTATTAGGATATATCCTAAATATTATACTTAATTATATCATTTGTTATGATGAGTCACCCTAAAGTATAATACTTGTTTATATCACTTAATATTTATACTTAATTATACTATTATTTGATCCCCTTAAGACGTCGTATTAGGACCCCTTAAGACACCGTATTAGGAAATATCCTAACTATTATAATTAATTATATCATTTGTTATGATGAGTCACCCTAAAGTCTAATACTTTTTTATATCACTTAATATTTGTACTTAATTATACTATTCTTTGACCCCTTAAGATGTCCAAGGTGAAGATGTTTGCTATTATTCGATTTGTATTTTGAAATAATTTGGTTTAGGATGTTGCCAATTACATGGAAACTTGTAGATTAACTTATTTTTCTCTTTTGACAGAGGATGTGACTCCCATTCCAATAGACAGTACCAGAAGAAAGGGTGGACATAGAGGAAGAAGGTTGTAGTATTTTTGTTGGATGCTATTATTTGTTTTGACAACTTATAAATTAGAGTTTTTTGTGGAACATGAGGTCAAGAGGACATTTCTGTTCTTAAGTTTTCTCTAGCACTTTGCATGATTTGTAAATATGGGAGTACATGATTTAATTTCAAAACTTTAGCCCATTTTTGGATAATTAAGTTGTATGACTGTTCTTTAATTTTATGTTGTAAAATAACTAGGAAATATGGTGTATACTTATATAGAACATTTTTTTTGGAAAAACACGTTACATTTTGATTGGTATTTATGTTTAGTTTATAGAATTTATTAATGCTTCTATTCTCTAATCTTGTATGGTATTGTTTATTTCTTAAAATTTCACCCTTTGTGGTATATAAACGAATTGCTTTCAGTTTGTCGACTATGATTTATTTTCTTATTTTATTAGATACCTGCATATTAGGACCCCTTAAGACATCCTATTAGGACATGAATTAAATATGTTCAACCATTGACTAATTATCACTAATTATTAAGTCCATGAAACCAATATGTATTAAGTCCATAAGAGTACAACCCATGAAATAAAATTCATGAAACAAAATATTAAGTCCATGAAACCAATATATATTAAGTCCATAAGAGTACAACCCATGAAATAAAGTACATGAAACAAAATATTAAGTCCATGACAAACCAAATATGTAGTCCATGAAATAATCAAACACAACCCATGAAATCATGTCTAACTCATATCGTCTCTATAATCAAGAGACCTCTTCACACCATGCAGACTACATGGATGACCTAGACCACTCTGTACAAGAGAAAGATGAAATCAGATGTAAGAAGATTAAAAATGATTTATTGACAATTTAATTTATAATTCATCATAAAATTAAATTACCATGGTATTTGGGTCTGGATGCTTTGGTGAACCTGGACCAACCGCTAAATGCTCTGAATCAATCTACATATACAAGAGAAAGAAAGTTGAAATTAGATGAAAGTGTATAATTAAAAATGATTTAATTTAATTTAATTTATAATTTATCATATTTAAATTGTACCATATGAGGTTGTGCACCCTATATTCCAGGACCTGTTTGTACATGCTCAACTACAGGATGTGTCTCATGCTATAAAAGAAAAAGAATGTTATTCAATTTAAAATTTAATTAAAGTTATTCACTATGTATATTTTGTAATTGACTTTAAATATAATAAAAAATTTAAATTAGCATGATATCTTGAGCATGCTCTACAAGTCCTCATGGAGGTGTAACTATGACTAAGTCATGACATAAAGTCACACTAACAAAGTCCTACAAGATCAAATTTAAAGCATGTATACTTTAATTAGGTTAAAATATGTCTTCAAGTTTGCACATTTTGTGTAGAAACTTTTTTAAACAACTTGAAATTTAGAGGCCTCACAAGTAGCCACAACATCCAATGTTTTTCTAATGCCCATTCTCATTGTTGTATCAACCTAGGTATACATATAGACATTTAACACTTATAATATTTACAAGTGTACATGCAAATTTGATATATAGTGAATTCAAAATTCATAATTGTAACTAGGGTAAGTGCACCAAGATGGTTCCCAAAAAGGGGGCTTAAGTGGCCACTTTTTT